>JANIJG010012284.1:62221-104889 GCA_024611175.1 Megaceryle torquata
TAGTTTCCTTTTCTAATCACTAAGTCTCTCTCCCTTATTCCCTTTCTCTTCCCCTTTGGGGAGGGAAGGGGTTAACAGAGACCGTCTGTTATTGGTCTAAGGGGCCACCCTGACCCTAAACCTTGACACACACTCAGGTAATCTGTATCTTAACACAGCCTGAGGAGCAGGCAGGTTGATTAACACTTACCAGTGATGCATACACTTAACACTTGTTTATGACTCTGTCATCTCTTAGAACAAAGCTCTATGTATACACTTAATATACACCTCCTCTATCTAGCTTCCATTTTTCAGCAGGCACTAACCATATCAACATTTTTATTTTTGCACCTGCAATTAATTGTCTAAAGAAATCCCTGTAACAAAAGCACTGGTGTGTCTGACAGACACAGAATACACTAAAAATTTCCCTTGTGTTTACCTCGGTTGCCCATTAGCCACAGTTATACAATGCTTTGGCTACTTGAGTTTTGAGAAGGAACATAAAAACACTAGGAAATGAGGGAAATAAAGGTCTCTGCAAATGAGGAATGGATCTAAATGCATGCTGCTAATTGCTTTCTCTTTAAAAAAACAAAAAATGATTCAACAACCCCTCCTACACAGCAAAGGTATAATAACACACTTTTCTAAATAGAGTAACAGTAAGAAGAGCTGCTAGAGAAGCTGACTTCCTTTAACTACTGTTCTTTAGAAGTGAATCTGTTCAACAATGTACAAGGTCGACAAGTCAACACAGGACCACCCTGCTTGGGGATTTGCTCTCAGCACAAAGTTGTGTTGAATCCCTCAGCTGAGAAATGTCAACCAGCACCTTTCATATTTATGGTGACTCATAAACAGGAAACTTAGCCCTGTCCACGACACTGAGCTTTTTTCATATCTTAGATCCTTTTATGAAGGAAAAAGAAAAGAGTAGAGTTGAGAAAAAAAATAAAGAAAAAAAGAAAAGAAAAAAAGAAATATCTCAAAACAAAACAGAGATCTTAGCAGGACATTTAAAGCAGCTGCCTTGTATTTTACATGCCAAAATAAATATTGCCAAATTAGCAAGGCATGCTGAACAAATTAAGCGCTAAATGCAAATTTATCAACTGAAATACAATGGTAGAGTAGCCAAGGAGCATGCAATGGTACAGTTCTCTGTGGAAGTAGGTGTTTTCATTGGCCAGTTGCTGGAGAGTGACATGGGAACAGTAATATAAAAAGAGAGCATTTCTGTTACACCCAAGATGAACAGTTTGTTTTAGAAAGTTCAAGTAAACATTTTCCAACATACATTTGCTAGTTTCAGCGTGTCTTTTACTACCATGAGAGAGATAAAAGCTGTTTTTAAAAGTTTCTCATGAAAATACAACATTTCAGAAATGGTAATGTCAGTAAGATAAATAGCCCAACAAAATTTTGGTGGAGTTTCTCATTTCAGAATAATGAGAAAGTCTTGATTCTATTCCCCTGTATTCTTATAAGGACACACATGGCCATTTTATCTCTGATGTGATTTAACCATAAATAACTAGAAAAAGCATCACAAGAGCTGCTATATACATATGTTAGAAATGAGTAAGAATACACATATATACACACCCAATATCCAAAGGGAAATAACCAGTCTAGTACAATAAATCTAGTGCCTAGGTAGTTCAGACACATGGTTTACATGAAGCTCACAAGCCACTTTTGCCAATGTACTGTTCACTTTTCCATAAGTAAATTTAAATGTTACTGAAAAAAAATATTTTCCATCGGAAAAACTGAAGCTCAGAATTTTGCTTCAGGTCAGTCCAACCTAGATTTTCTTGCATTTTGGCATTACTAGTTTGTTGGCTAGACACAAAACATTCAGATTTGAAACAAAATGTTTAAGTTCTCCCTTTGATAAAGCTGATAATACATTGCAGGAAATATAATGTGGCCAAATAGTCTGATCCATGTGGAAGAAACCAATTTTTGTTAAGTAATGAAGCTTGCATAGATCAATAAGGTTCTGGGAGTGATACAGTTAATGTGGAATGGAGTTAGAATATCAGGCATACCCCTCTGTTCAATAAACCAAACAGAAGCATTAAGGTGCAGATGTAGCAATATAACTTTTAAAAAAGTATATCAAAGAATAATTTTGATCAGTTAGTGATTCACAACTATTTGAAGCCTTTTCCTTGGAGAACAATTTCAATAATTTAACTTTTTATCCTAAATTAAGGGTGAAACCAGCAGTGAAATGTTCAGTTGTTTCTTGGAACCAGACTCTATTTTTCTACTGTTGCAATTTTCCTGTTTGTCCCACTATAGCTAAGAGTTTCCAGCTTAAAATCTCACCTTTTCAGTTTGACCAACTATACAGAAATAATTTTCATTGTAAAACTAAAAGCAAGCTAGCAAGACCTCTCCCCAGACTCTTTCCTTCCCACCAAACAACAATAAGCTTTATTTCAGCTAAAAGGGTTTCGGCCATCTTTTCAGATAAGATGGTACATGCTTGCATTTCCATCCTGCTAGTGTAGCTCACATTGACCTTGTCTGCATCACATTGCCTCATTGCAGGGCCCCAGCCATGCAAGGATCACTGTTAGGAGCAGACTGTTTGAAATCAAGTGGCACCTGCTTCTGATAGAAAAGGATTTCAGCTTCAGATTTACTCTCATGCTCAATCATATACTTTGGTTGAGCCTCTACAGGGTTGAAACTGAAACTTCTCTCCCAGTAGGCCCTGGGGAGTGACAGCTGCTTTGATTATCAACAAGAACATTTGGCAAAACATGTGCAACATAATTAAGAAAAAACAAAGTTGTGAATTTTACTGTTTGAGTCAGCCCAGTTCAAAACAAACAAACTTATTCCAGCAAAATGTTATTGGTTTCCTTGGCTGAAGAATCCTTCTGGAAAAGAAATCCCCCCACAAAAATCCCAGTGCAATTTTAAATTATGACGCACTTTGGGGTTAGATTTTCCTCACAGAACACTGCAAATACATTTTTTTACATTAATTTAAAATCAGAATGGATATTTTACAGAAAGCTGGCTTTCTGTGCTCTGAAGAGGCCTGCACATTTCTTGATTTGTATGAAGCTTTGGTCAGGGTGAAAGAGGTAATATTTCCATATTCTGAAAACTTATGAGCCTTGATGAGGCTGAGACATGGAGAAGAGAGAAAATAAGAGCTGATCCAGGTGTTTTCTCATAGCTGAGAAAAAACAACCTAACTCCCAGGCTGGACTGAGAAGAGTGTTTGCATCACAACAATTTTACATGCCCTGATGGCGGTTAGACTGTAATCTTTAGCCCACATCAGTGGTTAGGTGAGATGCTTTTCTCCCCATCTTAGGAGTCCAGTCTTGCAAGACGAAATAGCATATTAATTTTCTTTCTCAGATTTACACGTTTATCTTTTTTTTAGAATTCATCTGAAGTAAAATGGTTCCAGCTTTCTTTCAAATAATACAAAACATATGGGAACAGGGTTGTGTATGTCACAAGCTGACAAGAACCAAAGCCTTTCAGTGATTGTCTCAGACCCACATGATATTCTCAAATCTGACAGACTCATTACGTGAGCAAATACTTGTAGCCTTCCAGGCAGCTTTGTAGTGACCTCACAACATGGGCGGCTGCAAGGAGAATTACTCCACTTATTCTTCACGCTGATTTGCAGTACAACCTTTCAGAGGGCAGAAACAGGTGAATTGCACCTTGTGCCAAAAGTGTTGCTGCAACGCAAGCCCCTCTTGCTCCTGGAAAGCTAATATCTGGACTGGACCTACATTGAACTCACTTGTGCATATGAACAAGCCCTCAAAATTTGCTAGTATCAGTGTCCTCTAATGCTGAATTGATTGGTATATGTCACAACAAATTGTCATTACAGAGGAAAACACTGTTTTGATAAAAATGAGAAAAAGAGTTCTTTTTTGAAAATTTTGCTAATATGGGAATTAGAAATTAGAAAGTTTAGAAAATGTCTCCATACTGACAGCCATTGTTTTCAGTCACAATTGCCTCCTGCTTTAGAGAAAGCAAACCAATTTTTTGTAAGAGTTTACCAATGTGGAACACTCTTCATATTTGTGGGTGAAATTGGCTACTGGGGATGTTGCAGGTGTTTACCTTACCATGGGCTTAGACGTGCCTCATACAAATTAAACTCCAACCATACACATCTTTCTAATGTGATGGTTATGGTAGTGCTGTGTAACCTGCTGTTCTGTACCATGCACCTATGGTACAGAAGCATCATACTGATGCTATGCAGGCAGATTTTGACTGTCATATAGTGAAGATGAAGTCCAATTCATTTAAAAAGCTATATTTAGGCAACACAGGGCACCAGCCATGTTCAGATACCTGAATGCTGAAATCATTTGTCTGACAGTGATCTTTGGCACCTGAACTAGAGCACATGCACCTTCCAGGTTTCACAGAGGGGATCAGATAGGCTGAATGCACCCTGCCCTTCAAAAGCTGCAGGACACTCTGTCCAGAGCATCTGCATTTGCTTTCAACAAGAAGTTTATCAATGGCAGAGCCGAATCCCAGCCTGACTTTGTGTCTGTGGAGTAGATAGATGTGAGCAGTGTGATGTACAGAGGGTAGCTTGCAAGCATGAAGCGCCAGTAGGTGTGACAAAATTGGGAGCTGGAAGCAGTTAGACATGTTGCGTGATATAAGTAGCCCAGACTATGCAACAGCATAGGTTCTGCATGTGCTGCAAGCAGAGCCGAGCCAATTATGTTTTATCAGTTTCAGTCTGCTGTATTGTCCCATTCACTTTTTGACACTGATCTAGTGGAACCAGTGCATGTAAAGACACATTTCCATATTCTTTCTCTCTTTTTTTTTCTTTTTTTTTTCTAAGTAATAATGTTTCAAAGAACCCCTTCCCATCAGTAATAACATATGGTACAATTTTACTTTGTTTTTGCTCTGCATAAGAAGACTGGAGTTAAAAGTTATTTTCTACAAAGTCACATCTGTATTGCCAGCTGCATTACTGGCAAAAATAGTTATTCTAACATTTTTTTTTTCTTTTTACATTCATGATATATAGCTTAGATTTATATTGTCTTCATTCATTTGCAGAAGCTGCAATAATATAATGCCAGCTTTCCATGTAAGAGTCACTAATTTAATGAAAATATATGTAATTGTACCAACCTTCCCATAACCATATGGAAAAATATTCTTTAATGTACATACATGCAGCTTTAGGGAAGGCACTCAAACATACTCTGAGGGCAAAATGTGGTCACTTGGTCTTTTGAAAGAAAATTAAAAAACTAGAACTGTACCTATCCATCCCCTGTATTACCAGGAGCCAATTTTTAACAAAGTGTTATTGTGTTAGATATAATCTGAAGAATACACTATATTCTTTAGAATGTTTAAGGATTAGTGTCTTCAGCTAGTGGGACAATCTTGCTATTGTTTCCAAAGCTTGCAGACTTGTTGTTTTATCTTAAAGGAAGTTTATTCCTAGATAGTGATCTTCATAACATGGAGTCGAGTATAGAGACATTGACAGTTAGTGGAAATAGTTTATTGCTTTTTTATAAAAGCACTATTTAGTAGCAGGAGTGAATATTTGAGTCGGCAAAGACTTGCATTTGCTCCTCTCAACTAATCTGTCAGGTTTTGCTTATTTATAGATCTTAGAAGCTCCTTTCCAACTTTTAGCCATAGCCAATACTTTGCCTGACTGTAGTTTTCACATGCTTTTTTGGAGAGGACACAGTTTAAACTTTAACTTTTATAGTTACACAGGATGTATAAAATGCTTGCATAGTGTGGATTGTATGCTGAAAGTTGCACAGATCAGAGAAGATAACTGGCACCATGAAATTCAGGACATATTCAGAGATGTGTCCATGTGCCAATACATCCCTAAATTTTTCAGAATTCACTTTCTAGTACTTTGTTGGTGGCTTTGGTTCTTCCTCTGCCTCTGACAATTTCTCTGCTAGAGTATCACCAAAGCAGTTACAATTTCTAATTAGACATTGAAACTGTTATTAATTTGTTGTTTTCTATGAGACATCATTTACTCTTCTGTTTTCAGAAGAATTACTGTGGTGATTTGTTATTTTTTTTACTGACTTGCCAAATGGATGTTACCAGAAATAAACAAATGGAATTACATTATTGCCTTTCTTTGTGGAATGACTCTCCTATCTCATGGACATTGGACAGAATACTTTGATATCTAAAAAAAAAAAAAAAGGTGCTAGTTCTGCTGTGTAAGTTATTTGGTGACATTTTAGGAGACATTTATCTATCTGGAAATAAATGAACTTCAAAAAAATCAGTGACATAATCCCTTATTCCTAATTATTATTCATTCTTTTATTAAGGCTGACAGATTTAGTTTTGTAAAAAAAGCACACTTTAGGGAACTTTATGGTTTTCAATGTTAACTGCTTTGCTTCCTGATTTTTGAGAGTCTCAGAACAACCTGAAGACTCTCAACACTTCACATGCATTTTTTCATAACACAATATACTTCTTTGAAAACAGTCAGCTCAAGCTGCAGTCAGGACTGAACACTATCACCTTCTGATGACATATCTTGACTAGTAATGTTAGGTAGCACTAGATTTCCTAGTTTCCTACCAGCAAAGGCAAAACTAGTGGAATAACAAGAAAGAAGAGAGCAGGTTTCTCTGTGTCTCTGCCTCTAAACTAAATCCTCTTACCAACCCTGAACTCCCACCACATTTCCCTTTTCATCCCAAACCCCCTGTGACCCTTCCTGCTCCAAAACAATCACAGACCCTCCTAGCTCCCTATCATATGCCTCTGCATCACTCCCAGTCATTTCCCTTGCCCTTCATGCCCAGGTTCCTGCCAGATGAGATTTATCATTGTGACCCACATTCACCCTCCTCCTTTCTACTACACACCCTCTAAAAGCCAACCCTCTTGATTGCTTCACACTCCCATGGGCTACCAGTGCCTGTTCCTGCTAGCTGCAAGCCATTGTCAGCATTTGCTGGCAATTTTGAAAGAATGCATGTAGATGTGGGATAAGCATAAGACTGAGATGGGACCCTATGGGGATAGAATATGTCTGGGGGTAGGTTAAACCCAATAGAAATTGGTTACTAATATTACAAAAGCACACTGAATAGCAGATAGGAAGTATCTCTGCTTCCTGCAGGCATATTTGAAGTGATGATTTTTTTTTGCAGTTTCCTATATTTTTTAGAAATGACACTTCTGGTGAACTGCTGAAAATGTACATCTGTCTTTAGTAAAGAGGGGAGTTAATTAGTACATCTCCTCTGTTAAATATGAAAAAAACGATGTAGAGGCAGGAGGAAGAGATTTATTTTGGTGCCATTTCAATCGTAGCTAGCATAGCATGCAAAGTCTGAAATAATACTAAAGCTGAAAGAAATGATGGATAAACGGAAAAGTCATCCCTCATGTTTAACAGCAAACAGTAGATACAATACACCATGTTTTGGTGTAGAAGAGCAGCTTTCTGGTGGAATTATTCCAGATTTACACTGTTGTGGTTGAAATGAGAAACTGTCCTACAGAGCATATGTAACTGTAGGAGTAATGTGATATTCTTTTTTCTTGGATGATCTTGTTCAAGCTCTGCTTGAACTGCCACCCATGGTTGGCAGTCGGTAACATGGCCCAGTTGTGTTAAGTGCTGTACAAACATGTAATGAAAGAGTCCCAGACCTGAAACGTGAAACTTGAATATAGCATTAGAGGCTGCAGGGCAATATATCAAACACAGAGAGCAGTGAGTTTACTATTAACAAAATGGAAATAATAATTTTAGCTGTCATGCCAACCATTATCATATGGATTGAAGGTGTTATGGAAGAGAAGAAGTTTTAAGAGAATCCTGATATGGCTTTGTGGATGCTCCTTGCACACAGGCATAATAAGAATAAAGCCTAAAGCTGTTTTGGTAAAATTGAACTAACAGATGATCTGGGTAGGGATCATTGGGGACAGGAAGAGCACTGTTTGCAGGACTGAGCACTATTGTCAGCTTTGCTTTCACATCAGCTGATGTTGGAGCATGGGCCACAGCGTAAACACACTGGTTACAGGCTTTCAGTCCCCTCAACGTTTTGTCATGAAGGTGGAGGTGGCACATGACATTTTGCTTGTGTGGAAAGACAAAGAACTTAAGCAGGAGCAAGACCTGAATGACCATAACTTGAAGGTTTAAAAGAGGAAGGTGATGTGTCTAAAATAACCAGCCAAGAAAATTATGTTTGGAACACTGTTCTGAAAGTACTTAAAGTGAAACAGGATAGATTTAGAGCTAAAATGCAGAAAAGCAATGAGTGTAAACTAGAAGATCCTAATTAATATTGACATTTGTCAAACTTGTTTTGATACTTCCTGATATATATTGGTTACGGAAAAAAACCCAAACATCTTACAGAATAGAATTAAATGAAAGTTAGAGTTATCTGAAATAACTGTAAATATATCCCTGACAGAAGCAGATTAATTGTAAGCTGAGAAGCAAGGCAAATTAGTACATTTAGAGTTATTGATGTGCTACCAGAATCTACAGGCTTAAAAATATTCATCATGGGCAACTGCTGTATCCAGAAAAAATTCCAGCTCAGCTATGACTACTCTTTTATGTTAAGTAGATAGTGCCAAGCTGATTTCTGTTAAATTAAAAGTAAGTCAGGACTAGGCATGTTTTGTGGGGATTCTTCTTTAGACATATCAAATTTAAGCTCACACTGTGCTCTTTTTGGGTGCTTTGAAAAATGTTCTAAGATTTGAGTTTATGCAGATGGAAACAGGACAAGGGAAGGATGTGTGGGTTACTAAGAAGAGTATGAGGATTGGAACTGTGTCTTGGTTTATTTAAACAACCCTCCCTTCATTGTCATGTGTTCCAAGTACAGAGCGTGGTTCTCAGAAGACAGGTTTATCCTGTTTCTCAATGCAAGCTGAGCGATAGCACTCATGGTTTTCTCTGTAGCTTGTTGTAAAACTAGTTTAACTGAGTAGGCATCTGAATCCAGTAAGTGAGGAAAAAATCTGTGTATTTATTTTTTCAAAAACAACACTATTACCTTCTTTCAAATATCCTCTTGCATCTGCTGTCAGAGTATGTGCCATTTCACTTCACGAGTGACACATTCTCCTTGCCCTGGGAATGTTATCCTTCACAGTTATCCCCAATACAGCATTGCAGGGCGACAGCCAACCAAAGGAGTGAATTTTTGTTAATTTAAAACTTTCAGAAATTATTAGCAGCTATAAGTTACCCCCATTTATGCCACTCAATGACTGCCAGTAGATTTAGATTACCATTTTGTGGCTTTATCAGAGTTGTCTATGTTAGAAATTTGATATAATTTTTGTTTTTATTAAGAAGCGCTTGAAGAAAGCACAGTCTTGACTTATAGGCATGTTAATACAATGTTCTCTGCTCAAAGTGTGTTTTTATTTTCTTGTCTATAGTAAATTTTGAAAAATGCTATACAATAACATCTGTTATTACACAATAGTTCTCTATTTGCTTCCAGGGAGCTTACACTAACCCATCATTGCGTAATTTTTTTCTTCACATAAAACAATGAGAGCGTATGCTGGCCTGTAAAAGACTGTATGGCCTCAAGAAATAAATACCTCTCAAAGACTCTCAGCACAAAACCTCATTGTTAGAGCAGTTTTGCCAGAGAAGTTGCATTGTAGCTCAGAGGAGAATATTGGATGCTGAAATATATAAATTGTCTCAGAAAGATTTCGAAAGAATTCACATATCAGGAAAATAAGTCAAGAGAGGTGTGGGTAGTTTAAGTGATTTGAGAGTGACAGGTGCAGTGCTGGCTGCACAGTGTAAAAATGGACCTGGGGCTGTGATTAGATCCCTGACCTTGCTAAGAAAATTATACCGTCCTAAACCATGAGGAGAACTCTTTGCTCAGGCTATACAGGCTGCTTTTAAAGCTTGTATACCAATGTGATCACCCTCTCTTTTCTACTGAATAACACATGACATGGAGTTCATTGCAAGAGCAGTTGTAACTTTTTTTGAACCATTATAAATGAGAGAAAACGTGGTATGTAGGTAAAAAAGAAAGAAAGAAAAATTCATTACTTCCAATGTTTTTATTTGTCAATGAAAATTTGAAGAGGAAAGCCTCATTTATCTTTCCAGGAACTCATATAGCCTTGAATTTAATTTTTTTTTTTTTTTTTTTTTTTTTTGTGTGTGTGTGTGTGTGTGTGTGTGTGTGTGTGTAGATTTGTTACCAGTGACACACATCACTGTGTCCAAGAAAAAGCTTTTTGCTGCTCTAGTCTCTGTAAAGAATTTGTTACTATTGTTAGTTACTGAACATTTGAAATTAGATG
Organism: Megaceryle torquata; assembly: GCA_024611175.1. Classification (NCBI taxonomy): domain Eukaryota; kingdom Metazoa; phylum Chordata; class Aves; order Coraciiformes; family Cerylidae; genus Megaceryle; species Megaceryle torquata. The sequence goes on from JANIJG010012284.1 coordinate 72,572, forward strand.
CCTCCTGGACAATACACATAAATAAAAAGAGCCAGATGGAACCCATCTGGCCAAATATAGATGTTTACATCTAAACTGGTCCCACTGTAGTCAGTGGCAAGAAAAGGACACTTTCAGGCTTTGATTTATCTCGGGTTAAATTAGATACCTAGAACTAGCCAGCTGACTAGACATTTTCATAGCTCCTATTTCTCCCCACAGACTTCAAAGAGAGTTTAGGGCAACATCCACCCTGTAGATACTGAAGTAGAAATTATCTACAGTATCTCTTATCACAAAAAAATGTAATGCCTGAAGCAGTCACTATGGTTCTAGCAGAAATCTCTCTATAACACATTAAAAAGACTACATTCAAAAATGTAAAAGGAAGAAGGAGAGAGGTAGGACATATTTGTATACTTAATTGGTTTCCTTTTGTAAATGTATGAAAGCTAACACATTTAAATAAATCCATTATAACCTCAGATAGCAAAACTAAGCATGAAGCTACATTTTTTCATAGGTTTGCTATTAATGCCACCCTATTGATATTCCAATAGGTGACAAGGGGTAAACATTGGTACAGAAGTAGTCTTCACAGTGTCATAGTAAAGGACATGCTTTATAATGCATGTTTCCCCTCCCACTCTCTCTGTTAATGATTATTGGTGTAGCGTGCTTTGTATGGTAAAAGAAAAGTTATTATTGGTGGTTCTTCCCTCCTCCAGATTTTAATACTGGCCTCACACAGATTGTTGTGGGCCAAGACCAGTAATTCTCTGTCAATGATTTTAATGAGGAGCAGGAAATAGGGAGATATTTTTGGTCCTTTTCTTTTGGAATGAATGGCCCCAAAAGAATACGATGTAACATTACTCAACTCCGAAGTGAGTAATTCCAGTGGTTCAACAAGAACATCCTAGTCCAACTTTCAGGGTATGATGCCTTAGCCAAATAAATGGTAACAGCGCAAAGTAATGCAGGCTTCCACTAAGCAGCTGGAAGAGCTAGCTCATTAGGACATTTTTGTTGTGCTTATTTACCTTTTGTAATATCAGTGCATTTCTTACTCAGCTGTAGAAACACTTCTAGCTGCGGATTTCACTCGGACTTCAAGTCCGAGGCACACTGCTGCAATTCTTTCCTGCTATATCTTTTGCATGTAGTACATGATGACCCACAGTACACACAGAAAAAGAATAACTGTTGATTTGCTCTGCATCTTCAGTCTTGAATTTATGAATGAAAAATGAACTATCACCGTGATTATGTAGTTCCTAGAAAACTGCAAAGGCCATATTAACATAAAAGACTTTTCTGTGAAAACTGAGCTTGATGTGTGGTCTGAAATGAAAGGACCATCAACAGCTGATGAACAGCTGATGATCCTCGTAATAGTAGGACACTCTCTAATGAAATAGAACTTTAGCAGAATGATGAAATAATAGAAGCATAGTTTTAAGCTTATATTTAAAAATAGGCATGATATTTTATTCAAGTAAAGATACTATCCTAAAGAGGGGAAGGTTGAACAGAGAGGAAAAGGACAACAAAAATGACAGAAGGCCAGAGAGTTTTACGCGTGGCAAAAAGTTGACACAGTGGTGTTTATTCTTCTGCAGATTTGTAATTCTCTTGTGTTTCCATCGATAATGGGTGAGTCTCAGTCTGTTTGCAAAGGCTAAGATCTTCTTGCTTTAGCAGTCATGGTTTGTTCAGAGAGTTAAAATGTAAAGTGACCTTAATAATGGAAGTCTGGAGACCTTATACGTATGTTGCTGAGATATTCAAACAGTGGTAGGAGATGTGGCAGCAAAAGGTAACATTAAAGCAGTGTGGTCTGTGGTTTGTGTGCAGACTTTTTTCTTGCCCATAAATCCTGGCTGTGGTCCAGTTAATAATTTCTCTGATGTCAGATGCAGCTTTTTCCTTATGAAGCCATACTTCCCAAAAATGAAGGAAAGGCCAAGGACATGGTACTGTTGAGGCCAGATAGAGAGATGAGAGAGCTGACCTGAAATTAATTTGGCTTTGAGCAACATAGGATAAAAAGACTGAGTTGAACACAACAGTTTGATGGTCATTCAACTATTAGTTCTGTAAGATATTATAATATTAGAGTTTATCTTGCGAGGATCAGCTACATACTCGAGACGTGGGGAAGTATCATGTAATAGATGGAATACACTGAACATAACTCTTTAGCTAGAGGAATGACCAGACTACTCTTTTGTAGCCTCTGAAAAATGCCGTTTCCTTGAGGAAAAGCTCTTGGAGTTGGTGTAAGGTGGATGGAGGGGCACCAAGATTTCCTGAAGAATGGAGATACAACTGAATTATATTTTGTCACAGAACAACTTGACAGGATTTTTGTTGTCAAAACACCAAAACCAAAACAATGAAAAAGTGTGAGTTCTAATTTCCAATTTATTATTTTGTTCTGCAAAACATTGATTTAATATGATTTAAAGAAAGAGGATGATCACAGCTGTCTTGGCAGAGGCATCCAGAAACATTACTGGAAGAACAGGCAACAGAAGGAAAGTCCTATGATGATAAAAGACACCCTGAAGTTCTTTTTAGTACTTGAGAATCTCCACATTAGTACATTCAAAACTGCTAATGAAGTATCTTATGGGAAACCATAGTAGCTGTTATGTGATCAGAATCAGAAAAGTTCTTATGTGTTTCAACATGTTTTATTTTGGATGCCAGAAAACCTGGGGTATGTGGGAGGGTGCAAAGAGCACTATCAAATATAAATAAATAAACAAACAAACAAATAAATAAATAAATATTATAAGTAGCAGTCTTGACCCCTGACAGTCCACAGTTTCAGAGCAGCAATGCACAGAGAACAAGGAGAGGGATAAAAATAATGCCACAAGCATACAGGATGAAATTATTTTTCTCTATCATTCTGGTGAAGTCATTCTTGACCCCATCTGAGCTACTTCCTATTTGTTGCATGACTGCTCATCAAGTGTTATGTGGATTAAGTTCCATTGGCATCCATGGAGATCCAGCTCACACTGGAAAAAAGTTATGAGAATTTGGATGTAAATTTTTCATCCCCACTTTATCTCAAGCATTGAAAATTGTTTCAATCTGAAGCAACTTTAAGGGATTTGGATCTGAAATTTAAATTTACTCCATTCTAAAGATTAGATCTTATTACACAATACAGAGGCAGATGAATGGCCTGATAGCAAACTTCCTACTTAGACTTTTCTCCTGGGATTTGGTTCAGGCTCATTACACATTTTCATATAAGCTTGCCTGTCAGGTTTTTATTTTTATGAAAATGGACTCATATAGCCAAGCCAAAATAACGAAGACATTGCTCATTGTAAATTAAATTTAGAATGCAAAATAATTTGCGCCCATTAAAAACAAAACATAACAAACCAAAAACAAACCTAAAAATCAAAGATAGATTTTACAGGCACAATTTCGAGCCATATTATATTGCTGGAAACTTTTTTTTCAATGGAAGTGATGACACAATTTTAGATGGCAACATCCTGAATAAATCATTGTAATAAATACTCAAAAATGGTTATTAAGGGATGAAAAAGACTTGGTATTCATATTACACCATGTAGCCTTTTGTCCCCTAATCTTCATCCTTATACAATCTTGAAAGATTTATAGTTTGCTAATTCTATAAGGCGAAAGAACATTCTCCTAACCAGCAAGGTCAGTCAAATCCACTCCAGGCAGTGATCAGTGGATTAACACATGTCACAGAACTCCTTGTAACTTTACTGCTGCCAGAACACTTCAGTTAAAGACCATGACACTGCCAATGTTGGAACAGACAGCTGGTCTTACCTTCTGGTTGCTGAAGGCATGAGTAAATTAAAAACCCTTGGCCATATATTTCTTTGTGGTATCCCTGTTTAGCATGAAGTCTGCTCTCATAAGCCTGATAGAGAAGTATAAGCACTGCTATGTATATACATACATATATAGTTGGAGATTTCCAGAGCTCTAGAATATTTTTCTTTTGCTCTATAAGAGTCAAATCAAGTTTCTGACAATCCCTTCAATATATTAGGAAAAAGTTAGGTTGGAAACAGATACAGAGCCTTGATCAAACTCCAGTCAAACGTTTTCCCACTAACTTCTATAGAAATAAATCACGTTACTGGAGTAGGTGGTCCCTCCGTCCTGCACCGTGGGTGGAATTACCCCCAGATTCTACTTCACCATGTGCTGTGGTTTGGACTCACTGCTGCTTTCAAATGTCAGGTTTGGCTGAGTTGTGCAGTGGGAGGAGTGAAACAAAGGGTGGGTTCTTAGCAGACACATGCTTTTGTCTTCCTAACTTGGCCCCTGGAACAATTTAGAACATCCTAAGGTGATAAAATCTAAAAATTATAAGCAGCATTAATCAGTCTTCAAAGGAAACATTGGCAGCTGGAAATCACTGAAGTACTGTAGTAGTTACCCACACCCATTTCCTGGCCATTTAGTCATCTTTGCTGGCTTTATATCAGCTGAAGATCCCCCCAAGCGTATCCTCAGTTGGCCTTTAGAATCACTAGAAAAATACAATGACACTAGAACTGAGCTAAGTCATCTGCCTCCTGTCATGGTGCTTGGTTTTTCAGTTCTGTGTCATACCTCTGCTCAAGATCAATAACGTTTTTGGGAACTGATTATCACTGGTGCTCTGAAAGAACTGATTATCACTGGTGCTCTGAAAGAACAATCAGAGCGAGTAGCAGCATCCTTCAAGTACTGGTAAAAAATTCTTTACCTTTTGGTGTTTCAGCAAGTGTTACCAGCTGTCCTTTGCTGGCCAAGTTGGCTAAGGTAGGCTGAAATCACAGAGCTATAAAAATTTACATAAACTGGATCCAAAGTTTACTCCTTGTTTGTTGTAGAGTTGACTGCATAACCTGTTCTTGAAAATGTCTTAAAGGAGCAAGTAAGTATAATGAACTTTGTCCACAAAGGTAGAAGACTGCCGTGACCTCTCTGAATTTCTGGAACATTACGGGTTTGCACCTGTTTAGGACCATCACATACATGGTATTACTTGAAAAAGTGCATCAAATCATCTGCATACAGTTAAGCTCACTGATAAATTTTCAAGGTAAGTTCAAACATGTTTCACATCTACAAATATTACCTGTCAACAAATTACCCTAATTATTATGTGTAAACATAGCACTTGTCTCTGCCTTCCCTGTAAGTAAATTACAGCAGTTGATTGAAATTATTATATTTTACCCCCCCCCACAAAGAAAAAAAAACATCCTGAATTTACTGCATTTTCATTGAGTGTCTTGTTCTTGCTTTATATAGTTGTGAGAAATGGAAGGGATGGTTCTACCCAACAATTTTGCTAAAGCCCTTGTAGCTGTTTTACTGTACATTCTGTGCTGCTCCGCTTCTTGCAATCTGGTTTCCATAAGTCCTGCACCACTGTGTAGCTCTCTCCATGTACCCTGCACTCAAGGAAGGCAGCTGGCCCACTGCACAGCGAGGCTTGGCTGCCAAGTGTCCACAAGATAGATCAAGTGGATGAAAGGTTTCCTCCATCTTTTATGAGCTGCCAAACACTGCCTTGTTCAAGACACCTTAACCTTTCCAGGCCTGGAAGACAGTCTAGGTGGGTCTTTGAGAAATAAACAGCTGTTGGCATCTCTAACTTGAGCTACTTATACAAGATACATAGGCTTCTTTGTAGTATGATTTAGCAGATATTTATGTGATGCAGTGTCTCTGCAACTAGCATCTTGTGGAAAAAAAGAGTGCATGGAAAATTACATCATTAGCTAACTTTTGGAACATACTAAGCCATGTTTACTTTTTTTGGCTTGTACTCCTCCCTCTTTCCTTATTTTTTCAGTTTTGATCCTACATTTGAACTCTGCACCTACTACATTCCTCATAACCAGCTACCTCATATTGCATGGTGTTCCTGGCATTTCTTCAGTGACAATGGGAATTTGACTTCTCTGTAATTCTCACTATTAACAGTGTTTTGCCAAAGCTGGTAAATAATAAATTGTATGACAAATATATTCAAGCAGGGATGTTTTTATTACCTCTTTGTCTTTGCCTTGGTGTTTCATAATCATCACAAAAATATTATGAAGTATAGGACCTATATTTATCAAAATGCAATATAATTTTGATTAATTATTACATTACTTTTCTGTGTCTGTGCTTATATTCCACATTAATATCTGACAAAAGCTCTGCGTCAATCAGAGTAATGTCTCTCATTTCTGTTCACCATTTGAAATTTGGTCTCATATTTGAAAATCTCTCTCTTCTGTCTTTGTGCTAGCTTTCAGTGGACCATATGAAAGAATTTGGTAGTCCTATCTTCCATGCATTGGGTGATCAGGTTGCCAAATGATGAGCAAAACACCAAAATACTATGGTTGGTAGTTTTTTGCTATGTCTTAGAAACAAATAGTTAAAAATTATGTAGTTTTCGTCAAATGTTACCTTTCTGTATGATGTTTGTATTGTCAGTGGAACAACTAATGAAATAATGTATTTGAAACAAAACTTTATGAGGTCCAAACTACTAGACAATATTTGTCACAATGGTTTTAATTAAAAAAAAAAAAAAAGAAAAAAAGCGCCAAGTTCCTCTCTGAATTTTTTTATAAACCTTGATATTGCAACAGTTCAAAACTTGAATATAGCTGTAATTTTTAGTATTTTTTTTTTCCTTAGCTGTTAACCAGATCTGTTTGGCATGTGATTTCTCTTTTTTGCATCTTTCACTTCTGTTTTTTATTTGACATAAGAATAATAACTTTTCTCAATAATGTTGTGAAATGGAGGTTGTGAGACTGGATAGATTTTCCAAGACAGAAGACTTGTAATCCTTATAATTTCCTCCTGCATTGTTCCTCCTCTTTCCTTAGCTGCTGTGGGTGACCTAGGATCTGCTCTTCTTGCTTTGCCTTTTCTTGCTTCTCAGCAAGTTCTACCTTTTTCTCTGCCATCCTTTTCCAGACTATTCAGCCCATATTACAAAATTACAGAGCAAAATAGTGATGTTCCCTTCCTGAATAATAAAGAGTATAATCTGAGAATTAGAAAAAAAGCAGAAGTTTCAGACAGAAGAGGTTATAGATCTTCTGTAATGAATCTGCCAGAAAGAGGGTGTAATTCCTGGAATCTCTGCTAGCTGCTAAGGGCAGAGGTCTTTGAGCCAGCCCTGGGACCAGAGATGTGGGAGAGGGAGCACAGCTTTACTTATCTGCTCATGTATAGAGAATCATGGCTAAATTTTTGGGTGCAGCATGTACCCTGACTTCTGGGTCCCCAGATGGCACTTTGATAAGTATTTGTGGAATTTCTTTGGAAGGCCATAGCCACAAGAGAGCCATGCCAAATAAGCAGCACCAGAGCTGCTGTCATCATTTTCCTCAACAAGTAATAGCAGAAGTCATGAGGATGAGCTTCATCTGTCTCTTGCAAAGCCCAAGGAGTGCTCTGTGGAGAGACATGTCAATTAGAGATGAATCAGAAAAATATGTGCAAAGGTTGCCAACTACTCCAGAAGTTACCAGTGTGACCCAGTCAATGGATTTGTCCATAAAGTTTCAGATGGAAATGTAGAACCATAGAATCATAGAATGTTAGGGGTTGGAAGGTACCTCTGGAGATCATTGAGTCCAACCCCCTTACCAGAGCAAGATCACCTAGGGCAGGCTACACAGGAACAGATCCAGGTAGGTCTTTAAAGTCCCCGGAGAAGGAGATTCTACAATCTCCCTGGGCAGTCTGTTCTAGTGCTCCATCACCCTCACAGTAAAGAAGTTATTCCTCATGCTGAGGTGGAGCTTCCTGGGTTTTAGTTTGCTACCATTGGCCCTTGTCCTATCACAGGGCACCACTGAAAAGAGACTGGCCCCTTATACTTGACACCCACCCTCCAGATATTTGCAGACATTAATAAGATCCCCTCTCACTCTTCTCTTTTTTGGGCTACATGGCCCCAGGTCTCTCAGTCTTTCCTTGTAAGAGAGATGTTCCACTCCCTTTATCATCTTTGTAGTTCTCCATTGCACTCCCTTTGGCATATCAACTGAAATGTGTGTAAAGAACAATACATTTAAATACCCAGACTTGGAAATCCATGCCATTTTTGCATCTTCAGAAAAAGCTCAGATTCAGGGTACAAATGTTCTCACAGTTTCAGCTCAGGCAATCTGTATGTCACCCAGAAATACAAATTCTAGGTATTAAACTGTGTTTGCAGAGCGTACTTGCAATGGAAGCTCTTAATGGGAAATATATTTTTGCAATGCATTTATACAGTGTGTAATAGAAGTGTGGAAAATAAGTTTTATAGCAATGAATAAAATGTGAAAAATTCTGAATTAAACTGAGGTCTTTGTTTTGGTTTTCATTTTGGTTTACTTGAGAACTAGCTCTGCTCTCTGCAAGTTTTTTTCATCTCTGTATTTTAAAACATAATTCAGAACATAATTATAATGTGCACAGTATATCCTAATTTAACACTAATCATTTATAAACTTGGCATGTCTCAATTTGACACCTAGCCTCTCTTCAGGCAGTGGAGAGAGGTGGCATCCTGCCAGCTGATTCAGCACGTATATCTTAAGCACCTCTCTCCATTAGCTCCAGATGCAGACTACACAGTGAGCTTCAGCTGACACCTCATTGTCAGCAGTCTCCTCCACTGACCAACTGAGTGCTCATAACAATTTCTAAGGAGTTTCTGATGTACTATTTATTGGCAATCTACATTAAAGATCCAAATTAGAAACTTAGCATTCTGCAGTATACTTCAGCAAAGTAATTAATAGAATTTCTCCTGGACAGTGTTTTGGAAATTTCTGTCAAGATGTTTTTTGTGATTTGGTTGGGTTTTGTTTTGTTAGTTTGGGTTTTTGTTTTCAAAAAACGTAAGAACACTTCACCTCCACTTTGTCCTGGGGGCAGAGAGGAAACAAACAAAAATCCCTTATCTTCAAATTCTTTCTTTCTCCTTTAAAAAATGAAAAAAAAAAAAAAATATCAGTATTTAATACTGAAGCAGTAACACTAGGCTTCATTATTATTTAAAGTCCTAAAAAAAGCTTACTTTTTTGTTTTGTTCCTATAAAATGAAAGAAAAACAATTTAAGGGATTTGGGGGGCTTTTTGTTTGGTAGTGAAAAGCAAACACTGATTTGCTTAATTCCAAGTAGAGACACATTCTTAAAAGATAAATTGTTTCAAATATCCATGCCAATTAACATGTACCTACAAATATATCCATAAGAATTTTACCCTTCAGTTTTTCAGTAATCGACTCTTCTGTAACAAGCTGACTGTATTCTATACTAACTGAACAAAGAATTGCTTTGCTTGGTGCTACAAATACTCTCTTTACTGAAAGTCCTTGGGTAGGATCAGATTTTTTTCGTTAAATAAATGTGATTCACTTGAAATACCACTTTGTCCCAGTTATCCTGATTATGCCACAGAATATCTCTGATGTTTTGATGAGCCTTATTTGAATTGTATGACAAAACTCCTGAAAAACTAAAATCCTGTTTATACATCAGCAGTAACTTACATGACAGATTTCATGTAAAGTCTTTTAAGCTGTATTAAAAAAAAGAAAGAAGAAAAGTGAATAATTGTAACCTGAAAAGTGGATGTGTGATCATCATAGGACAAGAGACCATATCTTGCCCAAGAATTATCCCCTATTTTGACATCACAAAATTAATGAAGCTCAAATAAAAGTATTTGCTTTCTCCAGACACAATAAAGTTTTTTGACAATATTTATAATTAATTTTATATGGACTATGTACTCCTTTTCTGAACCACACTAAGCTCTTACCATTAATAGCTTTCTGTTAACACTGTCTTTCAAAAGGAATAGAATATTATGTACAAGTTTCTGTCAGTTTCAAATTGTTGCGTTTGTTATAACTCTTAGTTATTCTCTATTGGTCATTTTCAAACTACCTTTCAAACTAATTGTGTTATTTCCTTTCTTTCAATCCCCTTGCCCTGGAATGACTTAATTTTTAATATCTTCCTTCTAATCCCAGTAATATTGGTTCAGACATATCTTTAACAAGAAGAAACAAAGTCTAAAAATGGAAAGAACAAAGCATATAATGGAGGACTGTTGTTACCTTTGGCATTGACAAGATGTAGGCCATGAACGTTAGTTATTAACATCTCAGTTCTCTGTGGAGCTAAATACCCTCAACTCTCATTTAGTTTAACAGTTATGGTAGATTAAAGCAGGAGGACTTTTTACATTAGTGGATAATAAGCAGGTGGCTGTTGTGGGCAGAGGAGATTTCCTCTTCCTCTCCCGAGTGAGCCCTTAGTTACACATCTGCTTCCCCTTCCTCTAATCTCTAATTTACTTTAAGGGTAGCTGAGGATTTGCAAAACAAAGCCGAAAATGTTTGTGTCGTGAAATCTTAGCTCTAGCTTCTGAGTTGCCAGTCACTGGGGACTAAAGCTTATGGCTGTTATTTTATTGATTTTAGGAGAAAATGGATGGGATTGTAATGACAAGATCAGATTAGTAGGAGGTAGATAAAATGAAGTCTGTTGCAGATGAAAGCAAATGATCATAACCTTCATCTGTGCATCTCTAGCTCCCACTACCTTCTACAGCTGATTCAGAATTTCAGAGATTTTAAACTGATGTGGTTGCCATTTTCAGTTTGAAACTTTCTATGGAGAAAGATCATTTGTAATAACTTTTTAACACGTGGACAAAAGTCAGATTTTTAAAAATACTTTTTCAACTATTGTATTTAAATATTTCAGAATGGAAAATATCAGCTTTCTCAGTTTCACATTACTTTTGTTTCATAATTGCAGCTACTATTAGGACATAATTAAAATGAACTGTTTAGAGATTACTGAAACAATAAAATCTTTCTACAGATGGGGTGGGACATTCTGAATATTGTTTTCAGTTGTGCTTTTTCACTCTAATTCTCCAAAGGAAAGCTTTTCAATATCTCATTTTGCCTGAAGGACAGGGATGTGGTTTTCTGATTAGTTGTATCCCTTTTCAAGCTGGTTTCTAAAAGGTGGTTAGATTTTCAGATTCAGATTTGGTTTTGGTTATTTAGCTTGGATAATTTCTAGTAGAAAACAATTCTTGTCGGTTTCTTATGAGAGCTCCATTCTTGGACAAAAAGCTAATTGGTTCTATAAAACCATGTCTTAGTTACTCCTTGACATCTAGGATTCTTCCTGGATATTAGGAACACAGCCATGGTTTTGAATTAAATGACACTGGCTTTCATTAACTTGAACTCCCAAACTTAGGATGAAGGGAGGAAGTGAAGAAACTATTCTGCTCAGACAGGCAGTGGTTTGCTCTGAAGCCTCTAAGACTTCACCAGTATGAGGGGTTGTTCCCTCATTGCTCTTGGTTAAGATATTTTGCCCTTTTTTGTCCTGGGAAATTAGTTTGGCTAAAAATCATTTTAGGCAAAGATTTGGTAGACTTTCTGTAATTAATTCTTCCACATAGTGTAGCTAAATTTGTCTGTTATTCCACCTTTCCTTCCTCATCAGGCTGCACTGCCACATACAGTGCACCCCAATTGCTCTGGCCTGAACAACTTCATAACAGAAGAAATGAATGAGAAGAAATAGCCTCAAGGTATGCCATACAAGGTTTAGAAAATTTATTAGGAAAAACTTCTTCACTGAACATCGGAGCTGGCTGCCCAGGGAACTGGTTAGTCACCATCCCTGGAGATTTTTAACACATACAGATGTGGTGCTTAGGGACATGGTTTAGTGGTGCACTTGGTAGTGTTAGATTAATGTTTGATTGTTAGGTAATGTTGATCTCAAGAGTCTTTGCCAACCTAAATGATTCTGTGGTTCTGTTTGGGCAGTTGAACTAGGTGACCATTGTAGGTCTCTTCCAACTGAAATTATTCTGTTTGATTCAATTCAATTTGATGCTATTCTAAGCCAATATCCTCTAAACGTCAGATGTTCAATGCAGCAATGATGCAAGTACAACTAATTTCCCTTTTCCTCTGCTCCTGGCTTTGACAAGGAGATTTCATCTCTTGTAGTAGATGATGACTTGGGCCCTAAGCCATCTGTCCGAGGAATCTGCAACTAAATGCAGTAGAGAAACCCAACAACAAAAGTGATATAATATCCCAGAACAGGTTCTCTCTCCACTGGCTTCCACTAGGAAGAAAGAAGGAGTAAGTAAGTTGAAAGTCTTTCCTCTTGCCTGCAAGATGATTGATGTCCTGGGCTCAGGATCGCTAAGGGCAAAATAGAGCATGGTCCAGAAATCCAAATTAGTAAGTCCATGCAAGTGCAGATTAGGACTTTGTGGACTCAACAGTTTGCATCTGGAAGCAGTATAGCTGCATGTACTTGGCACCATGCCCAAGCTAATATACCCTGCCCTTTGTGTGTGAACGTGACTATACTGCTTCCAGGCCTGATTTGGCAGTTTATCCAGAACCGCCCTTATGGTTCTAGGGTTAACACAGGAGGAGTGAATCTGTCTGCAGCTGGCAGTGTGGACAGGCTTTCAAAGAATCTCTCTGGCACCGGAGTGGGAACCTGGGATGCAAAATCCCCTCCGCAGGCACAACAAGGCTTTCTACTCAGAAGGTAATGCTTGTCTGTGTAGAAGAAGAAACATTCCTTTCAGGCGGCTGTTCCAAATTTCTGGAATTGATTCTCACAGGAAAAGAAACATTAAAAAAAACCCCAAAAACCTGTGTTGTCCTGTCTATCATACCCCATTCATCCAACCCACTCTTCTGCTAGATACATGCAGCACATTTATCACTCAGCTTTTCCACTCTCCCTCCCCAAAACTGTCACCCAAATGCAATGATATGCATAGAATATCTCCTTGCACTGCAGAAAGATAAACTGTGTATGACAGATACTAGTTACATGACATCATGGTCTTTAGAAAGACATTGGGATATGAAAAGGTATAAGATTTTCCTTAAAACTGAATGGATAGAAAGTGCACATATTTTACTGAAGTACTTTAGGACATACAAAATTTGAATTTGCTAAGCCTGTTCCAGACAGATCAACCTGGATATGCTGAACTTTTGGATAAAATATTGTTATATTAATATATGTTCTGTCTTATTGGTTAGAGATTACTTTTACTCGTACCTTATTTTGTGCTGAGCACATCATGCTAAACAAACCATAAATAATAACTGCAGGCAAATACTGACTTTCTGTAGGGAAGCATCTTTTTCAGAGTTTCAGTTGCTGATGCATTTCACAGCAGGCTGCTGACTACACAGGAGTAGCATTCTGTTAAAAATACTTGAGGCTGCCCCTACTATTTCTTGCTCATTATCAGTCCTCTTAGCCATGTCAAGCTTCCCTTGAGGACAATGGAAATGGGAGTTTTGCCTGAGGTGAGGTCTTCAGAGCTATTCTGATGTTGATCACATTTATTTGGCAGGCAAAGAAGAGCTGTGCGAAAGTTCGTGGAGAAGGAAAAGTTTTATTTAGAATTTGGAGCCTGAATAAACTGAGCCAGAACTGAGCAAAACTGAATTAAAAACCCCCAAACCTAAAACCTAAGGAAGTTCCTTTATATTTCACATGCACTCTGGGCTTTGGATAACTTAAATGTCAAACTATACCTCAACCAGGTGTATTTGAAAGATTTGTGAACTTTGTAAAATGTTTGATGAAGCTGGGCTTAATTTCAGATCTGTAATGAACCATGGAAGCAGGTGAGTTCCATGTGTTTTGGATATTTTCTCATAAATAGTTTGCATTGCTCTAATAGTGACAAATTTAGAAAACTACCTTACCAGATGTAAAGCAGAAAAAATAAAAGGATGTAATATGAGGACCAAATAGAAAGCCTGAACATGGAGTTGACTGCTGTGAATTTCTTTTCTTCTGAACTGAAACAGAGCTGCACAAGGCCGTGTCCAAGCTGAATATTGTCAGTATATTAGGGATAGTTTTTATGGTAAAGAGGTCCAGATTCAAATTTAAATAATAAAAGAAATACAGAAAGGAAAAAAAGAACAAGAACAGTGTGAATTTCTGAGTAATAATTTTTTGCAGAATTTTAACAACCATAGTTGTAAGGGGTCACAGTGAAAGCAGTTATAAAATGTGGTCTCCTTAGAGTTTGTAAATGGCTCAGTCTTTAATGGCTCACAGCAGCTGACTACCCAAGCCATGATTTTAATATTTTTATTAACAGTATTTTGTGTTGCAACCAGGTTTACTTGAAGAGAACTGGAGATTCAGATATCTAAGAGGATTCATACTTAGACCTAACAGTTCATAGTTAGTGTTGGTATGTCATACTTACTATGTCTGATAGGTTTTCATGTTTAATATGGGACAAAGCCAAATCTCCTATTTATTTATTTAAAGAGATGGTTGGAAAAAATATTCACAGAAGAAAGTTTTGATGAATGTCTTTTGCATTTTCACTGCAAATAAAAAAAAAAAAAAAAAGCTCACCAAAACAAAACAAAGTGAAACAAACAAACAAAAAACCTTAGGGTGAACAGTGAGCATTTCCATCCAGAAAATCCTGCATGCTTTGCAGACCTAAGCCATACTATTTGCATTACTCTGAGTTTCCTAACCAGATGATATCTCATGTGATATACCATACTGCTTTATTTTGATGAGCTGACATGGTGAATTATTGAAATATCTGGGTGTGATTTTAAAATATGATGACGCTTCTCTGAAGTGGTAGTTTTGTGTGTCTATAAATATCAATATCTGTAAGCATAGACATTTCCAGTATAAATAAAATTTTGTTTCAGATACTTTAGTTCCAGTTCATTCCAGCAAATTTAAGTACTTACTGTGGTACAAATGGAATCATTGTAATCCCCTTCTATAGTCAATGAAGAGATTGGACATTTTCAGAAGTCAGTCCTGGGAATATATTGACTTTGAAAATGCTTTTATGCTGTCACTGAGGCATAACATTAGATAAGTCAGTAAATCATGATCTTTCACTATGTTTGCAAAATCAAAATAAAATAGAAATTTTCCCCTATTAACTCAATATTTTTTTCAGTACTAAAACCTTTAAAGCCAGACACTGATAGTTATTTTACAGATAAAAAAAATACATGTATTCTTTTTTTAAAGTCTGTCATTGAACCATCTATAATCAGAATAAAAGATAAATATATTAAATGTATTTTTACCACATTCGATTTACCATGGACTACTTCATTGCTGCTAGCTCAGAACAAGGCTCTAATCCAGTTCAAAGTCAATGTAGGAATTATAGACAAATGCTGTGTATTAAAGAGGCTTTGGGAAGAATAGACCCCTATGACAAAATATACTGGGGTTTTATTATGACACACTCACACTTTCCTTGCCTACATTAAGTTTTATAAAAAAACTAACTTGCAGGAGCAAATAAAAATTAAGATGACTTCATGATTTCCGGGAAGAAGAAAGCAAAATGATCTCAACCAGAATCTAGTTAGCTTAACTTGCCTGAAGTAGCACATCCTCTTTACCACTAGCCAGAGCTTGGTATTCTCTGATGGAAGAAGTTGTGTTTCACAGTGGACATGCTTTATATAGTACTTGTCACACTTCCTAGTGGGCAACAACTGGTAGGCAACATAATTTTGCCATATAAGCTGTTGGCGTATGTCAATAATTCCATGAAATATTTCTTCAGTTCACTATAAGAAATAAAATTCCCATTAAGTCATGGACAAGGTATACTGCACATCATGATTCAGGACTGCATCTTACAGGCAGGAAAAAAATATCTCTGCCCTTTTTTCACATCACTATTCAATACGAACTTTATCCTTTTTTTATGTATCACTCGTTAGAAGCCTGATATTTTTGTGATTTGTTTCACGTTGAATCCATACCCCTGAGTCACAACTAAAATATGTGCAGAAAGAATGTGAGCAGCCTGTAGGAGCATATTTTGAATAAATAGCAACCTTATGCAAAGAGCCAGATTCTTCTACTCTTATTTGCACTGGTGACTGTCCAGAAAAAAAGCCCACTGATATCCATACAGTTACTTCAGATTTACTAAATCATTACAAGCAGAATTTAGCTCATTACAATGTATCAATGACTAAATTTGACTGATTTAGAGTGAAAATGGGCAAAGACCTACTTGCCCAACCCATATAAAAGTTTCTAGTAATCTTAGAAAGAATTTTGTCCGATTTTTTGTCTGTTCTCCGGAGAGTAGATTCTCTGAGTTGGTCACCTTCTTGCTGCATTAGCAATTTTTAAATTATAGGTAAGAGAAAAACCTTCTAATACTGTGGGAAATGCATTTACATGATAACAAAGTTGCTGATGCATTAACATTTTGCAGAGTATTAACTGCAAATGAATAGCATTCTGGTATTAAAAATTATTCGACATTGTCCCTGCTCTTTGTTGCTCATTATCAGTACTGATTGCCAGTTCAACATTCCTCAAAAAAATTTAAATCCTACCTTGGGAAAATGAGGTAGAGAGTATGTGAAATGGCTGATGACATCATCTGCTAGTAATGGCTATAAATCTTGAGTGAATTTGTAAGTACAAATGTGCAGCTTGGAAGGTGCCAGATTTCACACCTGTACACTTATAGCTTGCAAATTCATCACGTGCAGAACTTGGGAACATCATTTTCATGCAGAATGTGCTCAACTACACCTGGATGAAGCCAGACCAGAAAAAGAATGCCAATCTCTACTAAAAAAAAAAAAAAAAAGTGTCATATTTTATAGGAATATAATTTTTATTGTATTTCAGATTTTAAAAATTACTTCAAATTCTTCATTTATGTCTTCATCTAAATGCCAGTTTAATATTTAGGAGACATTTTTGAAATTAGCCTATGATATAAGAGCAAGAAGTTTTCTTGCATACTAAGTGTATGTAAGTGTAGTATAATTGAATGCTAACAAAGCAGTAATGCCATTTGGATACCAGTGTGTCCAAACCTCTTAAAAATACATTCTAAACTATTATATTGCCAATTACGCAGCAAGGTGGAAAATACTTGTCTTTCTGTTGGCATAGAAAGGGTCTAAGTTTCCCTTATAACTTTAGAAAAAGAGAAACTTTAACTTTACATTAAAAGGTTTGTCTTTAAAGAGGTGTTCCTTGTCAACTTGTACGTTAACACAAACAAATATCACCTGGGAGAAAATAGGTAGGAAGTCTGGTTCAAAAGGGGTTGGATGGTTCAGGGAATTGCTAATGAAATCTTTAGTTTTCATCAATTTACTTTGTGCTGATTCCTGTCCAGCTTTGGTCACAGTCACTGAAAGTTCCTACTGGAGACCAGCCCATGCAGCAAAGGCTCAGGCTCATTTCTGAGCCCCCAATGAAATGCTGGGCAGTTTGGATTTAGGAAGAAAGTTGAGTCTTATCTCAGGTTACTGCTGTCTGAAATCTTTCCAGTTGTGTGTGTAGAAAGAGTCATTGACATCAATGTCAGTCCCATTCCCAGTGGATGAGGGCCCATCTTCCCACCACTATTCAACTAATAAACTGCAATTTTAATGCTTCTTGAATGCTCAGTTTTCAAAAAATAGTACCTCAAAGGGCATGCAGGTTCCCAATTATCTCTTATGGACTTGTGACCAGGCCATATTTTTGTTGCGCTCTATCCCTACTCTGTAGTATTACTGAGATGTTTGCACATATCTATATTAGGATCCCTTGTTGGGATCAGATTTACACAGTAAAACTCAAGTCAGGATCTCTAGTGTTACTTGTTCAGAGCTTAGGTCCAGGAACTATTAATTAGACTCTCGAGGTCCAGGCCTTGTTACATCAAAGGTCATTGAACTTTTAAGTAAAATCTCCTTGGATGCAGTTAAAGATTCACAGTCACATCCTGACCTTGGTAGCTAAGGGCATTCCAAACTTACTTGCCTTTTTTATTGACCTTGTTCCCTCCTTTTGCTCCTGCAGTGAAGTGGACAAGTCAGCATGTGGAGTTCTTGACTCCAAGTTTCTGATCCAGCTGAATAGCAGCCCCACAAATAAGCCAATAAAACATCTGTTTTTTGTCTTCACAGCTCCTCTGAACTGATGCAACACTGAAGTGCTCATGCCCTTACAAGAGGACTGCAAGTGGACTGCCATTTTTGGGCCATACTTTGCTTCCAGGTAATGAAATTAATTAGAAGACATCACCCTCACCCAGATACAGTTAGTGCGGGGGTCAATCCTCTGTGTTTGCCCATTGTTATCCCCAGAGCTTGTTCAGGCAGGTCCAGGAAGGAATACATTTCCAATCAAATCCACCTCTCTTCTCCCCTCTCTTAAAAATGGAGGATAAATATGTAGTCTTATAATTTAATAGGAATCTTATTAAAAAAAAAAAATATTCAGACATACTTTCTCAGTTAGTTACAATCATATAATACACCTGTCTTTAACTGGACTGCAATAAACATTGATAATAAGTTAATGGTGCAGGTGAATCTATACTTTGTGATCAATAGTTTTATTATTTTCTATTGAAGAATATACACAAGATCTGGATTCCTCTACATACTGAATTGTAAAACCATATTTCTGCCATCTTTAAACTCCAGGAAACAAACAATTCTCTGTCACAGCATAACTCACATTTTAAAAGCCATATTCCTTTACTGCAAGTGCACAAATAATAGTTCAGAGTATAGAGAAACATTCTGAATGAGTAGTTTTGGGTTGC
This sequence comes from Megaceryle torquata, assembly GCA_024611175.1. Classification (NCBI taxonomy): domain Eukaryota; kingdom Metazoa; phylum Chordata; class Aves; order Coraciiformes; family Cerylidae; genus Megaceryle; species Megaceryle torquata. Next base: position 91,244 of record JANIJG010012284.1, read on the forward strand.
TGATATAAAAATGTTCTACAGAAGCCAGAATTAATCATAAATAAATAGCTTAATTAGACAACTGATCTGTTCGTATTCCTACCTGCTAAAAATTATAAATCAAGTATACCACTATATATGTTATTTACACGTATATTTCATTTTAGTGGGCAGTTCTACTTTCTGTAACACATCTACTCATAGCTACAGTTCAGCTAGCTCCAGTATTATGTTGGTGTGTGTCATAGAAGGTCCATGTCCCTGCTGTCAGCAGGGGGGTTGGACTAGATGACCTCTAGAGGTCCCTTCCAACCCAAACATTTCTTTGTTTCTATGTTTCCATTCATGGTACAGAAATTTGAAAATCTATGCTTGGAACAAGTGTGAGAGAACACACATATGAATGAATTAATTCTGACAATGGAAATCAGAAACAAACCAAGAAGGCATAAACACATTTATTTTGAAAATTAAATGAATATTTTCAACAATTATAAATAAAATAATTAACATCTTATACTGCATCTTGTGCAACAAACAATCAACATCCTTGAATACTGGGTTATGGAAATTCGTCCTAAGAACCATGCCACATTGTTTTAGTCATTCCATTATATTTTATGCCTTTATGTTGGCTTTTCTCCCACTGTTAGTAATCTGGATCCAGGGAATAATCTCCAGGGAACTATGAGTTTGTTTGGAGGGAACTGTTTTTTCCTCACATGTGGACTCTAACTGTTAAATCTCCAAACAATTCCTCATAACAGTTGTGAGTCTGAGCTAAAAAAGAACAGTATAATGGCTGTTCTCAAGGGAAGAAGGTATTTCAGCTGAATGAATGGAAACTGATACTACACAAGCAACTTGAGGTAAGAGCAATCCAGTTCTGCCCAGTTCCAGAAGCACATTAGCATGAAAATGAAGAGGCAGAAAACCGAGTTACATCACCTCATCAGCACTATCACTCATTGACTAATTTTCCCAAAGTGCAGAACACTATATTTAGGTGTTTTCATAAAAATCTGATAACTGCCATGTTTCTGTTATCCTTGCTCTTGGCCTCATAGGCTGTCCATATTATTTTCCTTAGGGATACCAGTGAGACCTGCAACAGTAAGTAGCCTTCCACATAGCTCTGTAGACATGTTAAAGAGGGTTAAACCCATGATCAACAGTTGTACAGCACAGGAAAGAAGATAGACACAATTATGAAGATAAATACTAATGTGGGGCCCTATGACAGAAGTCCAAATTTACATATGGGAATTCCCACCAACATACATGGAGAAGAATCTCATGGGGCTCTTAGAATTCAGTTTCCTTGGATTATTTTTACCCAAATAATTCTGCAGTGGCAAAGTGTCACAAAACCTTCTATTTTTATTTTATTACCTTTTTTTTTTTTTTTTTGGCTGTTGATTCGTGCACACTTGTTTAATTGCCCCTTAAATCTTCTACCTCATATAGTTATTTCCACTAAAATATAAGCTACACTTCAATATCTTTTTTTTTTTTTTTTTTTTCCCTAAAAAATTTCAATTTACACATATGACAGGTTTAGGAAAAAAAATAAAGTATTTGTATTTCTAATCTTTCCACAGAATTGAAATAATATTTCTGCCAGCAACATTTAATGAAAACAAAAATAATGTTTTTCTGCACTATATGAGTGTCTATACAAGCATATAGATTATAAAATATCAGTGCAGTAATAATAAAACATTTTAAATTATGTATTTATATGTAATTTTCTGTACTCACATTTAAGTATTTCTGCAGGTTTATGCATTCAGAACATTATACTGGAAAGAGTTTGCATAGATTTTCCACTGCTCACTGCAGCCACCAGCAGCCTGAGTACACAAAATCACAGAATCATTTAGGTTGGAAAAGAACATCTCACATTTCAGAAGTCCGTGTTGCATTTGCCACTTATTCCACCGAGAATACATATGTGGTCTTCAAAGAGAAAAGATGCTAAATTACTACAGATTACTACAATTCCAATATAAAATATTCCTAATACAATTCCAGAGAGAAGAGAGAGTAATTCCCCACTCTCTTTAAAATGGATTAACATATCCAATAAGCCTTTTTTTCCCCTCCTATTTCACTGGAAAGATTTACAGCACAGTGTGGTTCTAGCTGCCTGTTGGGCATCACTGTCTGCAGCATCACAGCACTCCCTAGCCATAGAGGTAGGTTCGCATCCTGATGAGATATGGCTTCAGCCAGCCAAGCCTTGGCATCACCAGAGCTATAGCAGAACTGAGTTATTCATCCTCAGTCTCACTTGGAGTGACTTCAACCAACCTGACTGTTTTGGACCATATATCTGGGCACAGGCTCTCTGTGGTGTTGAGCTCTGGACATCAGATGCTTAAACCCCTCTAAGACTTGGACTGTGATGACACAAAATCAGGATCAGCAAAGAATTAATGTATTATCAAAATGTTTAGGGAAGGATTTCCATAAAAATCATTGGGAGAGACCCAACTCCTGTTTCTTGCTGTAGTATGGCATATATGTCAGTATGCCAGCTCACCCATATGACCTGTTTGTCAAACAGACATGTCATCTGAGATTTTTAACAGTTGGGAATTTTACCCATCTATACAGTTTTATATAAGGCAAACTATTTGGAAGGGATATATTACTTGTAATGAAATTTTCAGACAATGCTACACATGTGTGAGAATGACTAACTGTCTGCAGCCTGCAGTTAAGACATCGGCTTGAGATGGGTAGAGAAATGACTGTTATGTAGATTCAAGCCAATATTTTAACCACCAGGCTGTCATAGCTGTGCCCAACTCAGGCAAAGAAGGCAAGATTTGAAGCAGTCTGACCTTCTCGGGAGCTCAGGTTACTTGTGAAGACGGTATGAAAACAAGATGCCAGACTGCTATTAAATCTATTGATTCAGGGTATTCCTGGACATCTTAAGCTCTTGTGAAGGTATCATAAATGTATTAAAAAAGGGACATCAGCACACTCCCACACTCCTGCCATTTAAAGATGTACCAAGAAAATAGCATGCTGACCTGGAACCATTTGGTTTTGCCTCTGAAAACTCAAAGCCTTGCCTGATTTCCATGGCAGAATGACTTACGTTTCAGTCTTAAAATGCAGTATCAGTAATAATATACAGATTACTCATTACAAAATGTGAAAGTCACCTGACCGAATGTAAATGCTTCCTGTCTGTACCTTGTCTGCTAGTCAAACCAAGATCCCTCTAGACTCAATGGAGAAAAACAGACGTTTTAGTACAATTCATCTTAGACATTTTAGATACTGACTTTAGAATAAACTAAGTTGCACTTTAGCAGTCTGTTTCTCCCCACTGACTATAAGGGGCCTAAAGCTCAGATGTACATGTCTAGACTGTACTTGTTTATAGTTAGGTGATTTAATCCCATTTGTTCAATCTGCTACAGTTAGTAAAGTATGAAATTTATTTATCCCACATGTCATTTTTCAATGAGAATGCATAAAGCCAAGCTTTGTATTTTTTGATCCACTTACGGCCATTGTTGGAGATAAATGTTTGAGAAGGTGGACACTAGTTCTGAAACCAGAAGGGCTGATATTGTGTTCCTCTGTTCCTAATCTCAACATTGAGAACATCATAAAATGTAGAGGGAAGGAAAAAATAGCTTAAAGTTTGAAATGTACCAAAATGACCATCAAAAGAAAGGAACCTAGACCTAGAGAAAAGACAGGCTTATAAGATAAGGAAAGGCTAAACAATTTAGACTGAGCCTCTTATGTCCCAGTTAAAATATTTCTAGTGGGTTACATGAAGCTGACCTACTGTGTACTGCATAAAGCATGAAGTTTAAAAGGTATGAAAAAAATGCAGTTAAAGGAGCTCATAAATGAGATTGAACCTACCAAAGATTTGCAAAACACACTAGAACCATGAAAAAGTAGCTTTTAGAAATGCAGTATTTCTATTATCTGCAGTTGCCTACCACAGCAGAAGGGATTATACTGTTCTTAATTAGTGTACCAACTGTTTAAGAAATTTAATTTTAGTTTGGATTAAGCCAAACATTTAGGTGACTGAATTTTTATGTTACAATAAGCTACAATGAAAGAGGAAGCAAAAGAAATATAAGCATTTTATATGATATATCCAGTAGTTTATAGCAGCATTAAGTGATCATGTAAATGTCACAGATAACTCACGTTATCATAAGAGGGACACAAACAACATCCTTTTGTGTTTGAGGCAGGAAGGATTGGAAAGATCAGGTTTTTTTCAGGAACTACCCAGCCTTTTCATTGACATCTCTTGGGCTCCTGTAACCATGTTGTGTAATTTTGTGTGACCAGGTAAGTCACATAACATTCTGTACTGAGTCTTGGGAAATATGAAAGGGCTGTTGTTTCTGAAAACAGAAAAATGCTGTAAAATTTTATTCTGTTCAACAGAAAAAACAGAATTTTAAACCTCCCTGTAAAATGTCACTGCACAAATATTTTCACTAGTAACACATATGCCAGGTAAAGAATTATCAGCTTTTGTCCAATTTTACATGGTCCATTCTTTCTTTTAAAGCCAGAAGAACATATAAAGCTATATCTTAGAATGCGTGAAGAAAAAGTCTGTACCCCTATGTGGAACAACTTCAATTTAGAGAAAAACAAAGGCACAGACAGAGCCTGTAGTGTGCTCATTAGCAAAAAGATCTTTCCACCGGCAAAGATCTCTCCTGGAATTAAAATCCTATATCTTAACTTCAAGATCATCCATCCTTTTTGGGCGTTGTGGTCCATCTCATTTCTGAATTCCACATTTGGAAAGAAATTTTAAGCAAAATGTCTTCCACTACTACAATATTCTTTAACAAGCTGTCTCTGTTTTGTGCTGGTAACATCTCTGCTTTGTGGTCAACTAACATAATATTCATAGCTACTATATATTCCTCATGAGATCCATTTCTATATTCCCAGTGCTTATACTGACAAAAGTTTTAGGTGCATGAGGAACACAAGATATGGCCTTGTTCCTAAAAGAACTCTGACGAATGGCCCAGGCCTTGCATTTAGGCTTTAAGAACAAACATATAACACAGATTGAGGAACTGGTGAATTAAAAGGAGATAAAAATCCAGTACTGAGCTTTTTAAAAAACTAAATATTCCTCCACAGTATAGATGCCAAATGTTTAAACCTACTTTATGGTGGTGGCAGAAATATTCAATGTACCTGTCGAGAGAAACATATAAACAAACTGGTAAAAATGTATGAGCTTTAATCAGTGTAGATTTATTTGTATTTCTGTAAAAGTCCTATAAAGTTTTAGATTTACAATTTTAAATAATTAGACAACTATAAAAATCACATGCAAATCACAGTATAATTTAGCTACTTAGTGAATCAAAGTAGTAAAATGTCAGCCTAACAAACTCCACCCATGTCTCTCCCAATCTTTCATAACATGTTCTTAAGCTTCACCAAAGTCCTGTCAATCAACTTCCGCAGCATGAGACTAGAAAGTCATAAAGTAAGCCTATTTTATACAAACTCATGCTTTCCAGCCCTATATCTGCTGATTGTTTTGACTGCTATACTTCAAACAGGATAACCTTTATGATTTTTTTTTTTTCAGTAAATAATTTATTAAAGTGAATTTCTCAATGATATGTAAAATCTTAAAGTTGCCAAAGCTGCTACTGGCTGTACTGTGGGAAGCCTGCATACAAACAACTTTAATCAGATTGAGGGGTAAATTGAACACTTGGGTTTGGAGAAAATGTAACATTTATGTTTAATTTGCAAACAGAATGGGAGCATCTTTGACTGAAGTATGACTTTTGTTTTCTTCAGAACAGTCTTATTACTTAGAGCTCAAGTGCACAAACCTGATGACAGACAAAGGTATTTTGGTATTCAATTATACATACATTGAAGCAAATACAGGAACACTGTTTTTTCAGCTTCAGCAACAAACCCCAAAAAAGATTTACCAAAGTGTAAGCTGTAGCATGCAGTAAATAAGAAATAAAAATAAAAACCAAACCAAAAACAACCTTTTTTTTTTTTTTTTTTTAATAAATTGAAGGCCATGCCATTTACTGGCAAGATCTGCAGGTTTCTAACCATCTTTACAGGCATATTCTTGAGATATTTCTCCAAGTTAGGCAGCATGAATCATTCACCTTTCCTCCATTTGGATCTGATAGTTGAGTGTTAAATCTGTAATGAATCCCTACACTCCAGAAACTTGGCATGAATTATTTCATAAATCATAGAGCTAAAAAAGGCATCAAAACCCACACACTGTCTCTTTGAGATTCAGAAATAGAATTAAGTGACCCCTTTTCCCTGCAGACCATCTGGGTGGGTGCTGGAAAACACTGTCAGTCATGGATCTGCTCTGTCCCCCTAGGTAAGAAGAGTGATGTGTAAAAAAAAAAAAATGTTTTATGAAAGAAACGAGACAAGCACTACTAAGATTTCTGTGAAAGCTTACAGTCTGCACATGACTGAGGATGGTATCAGTACTCAACATTACACCAATAATTCATGAAGAACAAGAAAATTAATCCCCTTTCTGTGTCTGAATTAATCAGCCAAAATAGAAAACAAAACTGGCAGGACATTGGATGTTTATGTGCCAGTTTATGGGGCCTCCATAAACCAACACCAAGAGAACATAGCTAACAATTTTGCTGATTAAAACAGTAATAACTGTTCGGATTTTACATACTTAGCAACTGAAGCTACTAATGTGGGATCCGGCCTGCAAAACCAAATATGAAGTTAATTAAGTATCTAACAAATGTTTGTGAAGCTACAGAAAGAAAAGCGTTTGGTTTTCAATTTCCTTTATTATGTCCCCACCCCATGAATCCCCCCCAGGCCCATTTCCTTTTCTTGTTCAAATTGAACAGCAACTTTCCCAAGAAACTTAAGAGCTGAAGTTTTAAAGGAGCTTAAGAGACCTGGCCACTCAATTGAACCTAAATTTCAGAGAGATGTGAACACATTTCCTCCTACCTATATCAGGCACTGATTAAAGATATAAAGTAGTTGATAATATGAACAATACATATGAAAAATGCATATTAAAAACAAATTAAAAACATTAAAAGATTTATCATCACCCTAATCCCACTGCTCTTTTCAGGGGATCTTTCTTTCCTTCTCATACCATAAAAGCCAGGAATTGCAGGTTTTGTCCAAGGTCTGTCAGCCTTCCAAATGGAGACCAAATCAATATTTCTTTTGCACTTGTCCCAAGGACACAGCGCAGCCTGTTTTCATTAATGAAGCCACTCTTGAGATACCCCTGGGTAATCAAATGAAGGTCTGGTTATAATTATAGGCTAGACGCTGGGATGCTTACTTTAATGTAGAAAGCAAGGGTAGCAGTTGCAATGAAAACTTTGTCTATGACAAGGGTTAGGAGCGAGGGTAGTTTTTGAGCATCTCCACAGGGTTCATGCTAACTGGGTTAAAGCTGTCAGGGATATGCCAGACTCAGCCTACACAACAGTCTCATCTTCACTCACTTCTGCTGTGTAGCTCATAGTTTCATTTAGTATTAGCAGCTGACACAGTAGAAATACAGAGAATGAACTTTTCTATGGTATTTCTCAAGGTTGTCGTCAAGGGCAGTGAAGTAGCAAATGAATCATGGTACTAACACCATCTTCTAATCCAGTCTCCTGTGCAATATAGGAATCCAAACTTCCATTATTTTCTGAATCTGTTCTTTAAAGCATGCACATAAACTGGTGCTTGTATCTCTGTGGAAAAGTATTTTTCCGCGAATACTTTGTAGACATCTCAACTACTACAGAACTTTAAAGTAACAAGTATATGACTATTTTAAGCTCATGTCCCCCCATTTCTAATTCCACAAGACTTCTTTTGGTAGACCACAAGTTTTTGCAAACCACACGCCAACATGTTGAGAACAAATAAGGATAATAAAAACTGGAGTCAAGTTGTAGCATCAGATAAATATCAACAGAGCTGGTGTGAAAAGCAGTTTGTGATTTTCAGACCTAAATTGTAGTGGCTGTAGCATCACCATTAAATGGTTTTATCAAATTATTAAATGAAGTTGTATACCTTAAGGAGTTCTTTTCATTAGAACATTCATTTGATAGCCTAAATAATTTCATTTCAGTTAACTAATTGAAAGGAATTTTGCAAGCACAGAGTTCTGGTCTGAATTAGTTGCTTGGAAATTAGTGAGCAACAGAGTTGGTGAGTATTTCTGGTAATCCCATCCTTCAATCCCATTTTGTCCTTGAGTATACAAGTGTTGTTCCTCAAGGCTCAGTGTTGGAACTATCTCTTTTTAACATCTTTATTGATGATCTTAATAAGGACATAGAATGTATCATCAGTAAGTTTGCAGATGACACCAAGTTAGGCAGGAGTGTTGATCTGCATGAGGATAGGGAGGCTCTAAAGAGAGACTTGGATAGATTGGATCGATGGGCCAATGTTAATGGTATGAGCTTCAACAAGGCCAAGTGCTGGGTCCTGCATTTGAGCCACAACAATCCCATGCAGTGCTACAGGCTTGGGGAAGAGTGGCTGGAAAGCTGTCTGGTAGAAAAGGACCTGGGGATTCTAATTGACAGGTGACTGAATATGAACCAGCAGTGTGCCCCGGTGGCCAAGAAAGCTGATGTCATCCTGGCTTGTATTAGAAACAGTGTGAGCAGCAGAAGTAGGGAGTTGATTGTCCCCCTGTACTCAGCACTGGTGAAGCCACGCCTTGACTATTGTGTCCAGTTTTGGGCACCTCAATACAAGAGAGATATCAAGGTGCTGTAGTGAGTGCAGAGGACAATGAAGCTGGTGAAGGGCCTGGAGAGTAAATCTTATGAAGAGCTATTGAAGGAGCTGGGACTGTTTAGTTTGAGGAAGAGGAGGCTGAGGGGAGAGCTCATCACTCTACAACTACCTGAAAGGACATTGTAGAGAGGTTGGTGCTGGTCTCTTCTCTCAGGTAATTAGTGACAGAACCAGAGGGAATGGCTTCAAGCTGAAACAAGGTAGGTTTAAACTAGACACTAGGAAAAAATTCTTCACAAAAAGAGTAGTCAGACACTGGAGTAGGCTGCCCAGAGAGGTGATTGAGTCACCATCCCTGGATGTGTTTAAGGGTCATTTAGATGTGGTTTTGAGGGACATGGTTTTGGGGTGAACTTTGTAGAGTAGGGTTAATGGTTGGACTTGCTGGTCCCAAGGGTCTTTTCCAACTTGAATGATACTATGATATGATACTATGTTACCTTATAAAGAGAGGGAAAAGTAAAATCAATAAATGGAAGAGCAAAGCTCAAACTCAAAATAGGAGGATAGTTCATTAGTAGAAGTCTTGAAAAACAGTCTTTAAAACTTTATTCAGCTGTCCCTCTTCTAAGTTAGAGATATGTCAGTACACAAATAGCTACAAAAGACAGGAGGATAGTGATTCTGAGATGTAAGGTTTGACTCTGATCACACACTGCAGTTTCCTGGAGAATTATTCAGCTCAGAAAGTATGGTTTACAAAAAGCAGCAATTTTACCATTTTTTATCAGCCAGTTAGGCACAAAGCAGTAGATCATTCTAGAAAATCCTCCATGTCTGAAGACTGGCTTCAGTGTCTGATTTAAAGCTGCAGACATATGTTCACATCTATGTGTGCGTAGATATACCTACAGAAGTCAAATCATGTGAGAGACAGAATAGAGAAGACTGAGAGAAGACTGAGAGGGGATTTTATTAATGTCTGCAAATATCTGGAGGGTGGGTGTTAAGTAGAAGGGGCCAGTCTCTTTTCAGTGGTGCCCTGTGATAGGACAAGGGCCAATGGTCACAAACAGGAACAGAGGAAGATCCACCTCAACATGAGGAAAAACTTATTTACTGTGAGGGTGATGGAACCCAGAACAGGCTGCCCAGGGAGGTTGTGGAGTCTCCTTCTCTAGAGAATTTCAAGACCCACCTGGATCAGTTCCTGTGTGGCCTGCCTGAGGTGATCTTGCTCTGGCAGGGGGATTGGCCTCTGTGATCTCCAGAAGTCCCTTCCAACACCTAACATTCTATGATTTTACGATTCTGTGTGCCCATGTTCCTTTCCTTAGTACACATTCCCTCCCCAGGAAGTGCTGTATCAGCAGAATCAAAAGCTAAATTGCAAAAAGGCAGTGCTGCATTCTGTACCACGATTCCTTACTTCCTCTTTAGATTACCATGAGAAAGAAATCCAGAGAGGTCTATCTGATTTGTCTTCTACAGTGTTCTTTGCATAGTACAGGAGAACCCAGTGAGGAGTAGGATGCTTTCAGGAAGTTAAGATGAGGCATGATATTTGGTTTCTCATAACTAAGTCTTGTTTGAAGAAAGATACTGCTATCTGGGAGCACAAAGGCAGTGAGGTTTTCCTGAGCTGCCTTCAGGAGTTAATAAACACTTCTGCCAAAACCAGAACCTTTCTGCTGGAGGCCCAGTGTAGTAGGAGAGAGCAAACCCCAAAAGTAACACCAGAGGTCTCACATTCTAAATAGACCAGAAAATGTGTGAAAGGTCTTAAAAAGCATCTCAGTGACAAAACAAGGAATAAAATTGTTGTCTCCTAGGAACCTCTCTGCTGCTATGACCACTGAGTGAATTTCTCTGGTCTATCCATTCCCATATGACTCAGCTGAAAAAAGTATGAAGGCCAGAAAGAAAGTAGCCCAGAAACAGCTCTGGAAGAAATTAGGTCTTTACATAAAATTATTTCATTTACTATTCCATTGAAGTATGAAAGCTAGAGACCATGTTTTGTTTCTGCAGATAAACAGAGTGGCATAAAGTAGAACAACACATTTAAAACAAAGAAATGTAAAATTCTTGACTTCCATAGATTCTGAATGCTCAGGGGTTGCCCCCTTGCCTGAATGAGGCACCAATGGCTTTCAGCAGAGCACAATGACGTACGTCCCTCCATAGTGTTGGACATGTGCCATTCTGTTGGATGTACATCGTGTTCCGTGACACACTAAATCTGTGTTCTCAGTACTTACATGTGACTCAGAAGGAAAGTATTGATAGTGGATATGGCAGCAGACTGTACATGGCATTGAACTTTACACACTAGGCTTGCTAGGAGATATTGCCACCTATTGTTTTCTATCTTGATTGCATTGCTTTCTTAATAAGCAGTTGGGCTTGCTGCATTTTAACAATTTTCTGGACAGAAACTTTATGAGATCAAAGTCTGCATTTTGTTACTGCAGTTAAATAAACACGATTTTCAAGGAGTAACAGGTATTTATCTAAGTGGATTCTTTAGCAAATGTCACTAATATTCAAATTTTGCATGAACCTGTAGAGTTAAGTTTATCTCAAATTTTGTAGTATTTTCCCTCCCTAAGTTCTAGACAGCTGTGCATGTTTTATCTTTCATATGAAAAGTGTCTCAGTTAGAAAAGTGTATAGATATGCTTCTGCTTGTTTTAGAAATAATCAGATGCTGTTATACTAAACTATTTCGTTTGCTCTAGGGAAAAAAAAAAACAAACCACCTTTTTCTTAGGTGTAAGCTTTTTTTTGTTTGTGTGGGGTTTTTTTTATTTATTTTATTTGTGGTTTTGTTTTGTGTAGTTTTGTGTCGTTTATTTACTGCAATACAGATCCCTGACAACCAAAACTTTGAATTTGTCTTGATATTGCTTTGGTAAGAAAGAAGCTGGTGAGATGTTTGACTATCCAATCTATTTAGATTTAAAATTAAGTGACATTTTTTTCACTTCAGATCAAATAAAACATTATCTTGAAACCAACCATCTATCATTGGGTTTTTGTCTTTTTAATATGAAAATCTAACCAATTTATTTTCAAATGAGGTCTCCACTCTTCCTCACAGCATTTTTTTTTTCTGTTAAGGAAAAATGTAAATATGTTCCTGATTTAATGATCTACTTCCTCTAATCCGTGTTGTATGACTAGTTGCAAAGTTATTCCACTGCCTCTGTCTTGAAGTGGCTTGAAGACTCAAAAGCAGATACTGATATAGCAATATCAGGGTATGGAAAACCAAATGAAAGTCCTAATATAACTTGGAAGCTGCTGTATGAACAGGAATGTTACTGTGAGGGGAATTTCTCTATCAGTAATTCAAACCACTGTCCCAGTCTTTAAAAGTGGCATTTTGGTGTGTTTGTACATGTCCCAAAGAAGCGGATGTGGGATCAGGACTTTTTCATCAAGGCATTGAGCACAGGCTATCAGAAGAAAATATGGCAGTTAGCTGCACATGCCTTTCCAGTAGAGCAGCCTGGTTTTTGTTAACCACGAAGCCAAGCTGAGGCACAATGATTTTAAGAATGAGAGTCCTGAGGGTCACAGCAGAGCACAGGCTTTGTGAAATGGCACAGTGGGAAGAGACTTTAAAAAATCCCGAACAACAACAGCAACAAAACCTTATGCAGAAAGAGACAGAAAAGGACCAACCAACTGTCCACTGTGTTTGTGATAAAAATGAAAAGTGCAGTTGTAGCCATAGCCAAGCACAACAACAGAACAACAGAACTAGGACATGAGTTCAGAAATACACAGTGCTTTGTCAGAGATGACTGGACAAATTAGGTCTGAGGAATAGACAAAGACCAAACAGTAATTATTATCTCAATATTTATTTACATGTTGAGGTGATAAACAGGAAAAATCCCATTCAAGATAATTTTGTCTTGCTAACTGTCATTGTAGTACATCCTCTAATAGATTCATCATTTCATCCTATAGTTACATCATAATTCTCTTTTAGGGGCCTGTTGTTCCTGACCCTTTTTCATTACCAGGTTCAAGAAAACTGTTACATGATTTGAGAGTTACTTACAGATGAATTTGAAAAATTTACAATAAATTAATAGGGAAGTTAAGATTTGTAAGCATTATATAGAATAAAGATGTTAAACAAAGGAATTATACTGCTTGTGGAAGCCATCTGGGAAAAAAAAAAATAGAATGTACTGGTGCAGAATTACTGACCAGTTTTTGTAGATTCATATAGTCAGTGGATGCTCTATCTCATATCAGCTTTAGAACATGTATTTCTGGAAAGAATGTGTTAATTAAACATAAAAATTGTCTTTAATGTACAGATACATAAAGTTATAATTTAGTTATATAGCAAAGTTAGATTAGCTGATGTAATAGTTTCTCTGCCCTAAAAATCTCCAGACCAGAAATAGCATCCCAGAAAAGGAATAAAACTTTACAGGAAATTTTCATAATTTTTGTCATATTAATCTCAGAACACTTTGAAAATGTAACATAATAGTAGCTGAAGTCAGAGGAAATAAACTTATATGAATTCATGTCACTTGGGAATGGCATTCAGCCATTTTCCTAGAGCTTTCCATGATAAATGTTCTAAGGCTTTGTTTTTAGAAGTTAAAATGGGTGGAGACTTTGGTGACTTTTTAAAAACATTGAATTTGTTTTATTTTGTTTTATTTTGGGGTTTTTTTATGCTTAAATGAAACTTAAACTGTGTTGGATTTTGGTTTTATATTTGTAGGAACACTGTGAAATTTTACAGTTTAGCAGACTCTACGGAGATTAATTTTTTTTAATTTATTTTTTTTTTTTCTGAAGGATAAAGAATTGGTAGACAGTTTCCTTGGTCTTTTGTGATGCTGGTGATTTTGATTGTATTA
>JANIJG010012285.1:0-98662 GCA_024611175.1 Megaceryle torquata
GAAAAGAAAAGAAAAGAAAAGAAAAGAAAAGAAAAGAAAAGAAAAGAAAAGAAAAGAAAAGAAAAGAAAAGAAAAGGCAATGCCTTAATATATACTAACCTGGAAGGCGTGTTCCTACAGAAAATCATTGTGACCAAACACCAAGAGACCATCAAAACAGGATTCAATTGCTATAATGCTAAAGGCATGTTTCATCAGCTTGTTTCTTATTTCCAGACATAAACAAAACATAGGCTGTCACAAATCATCCATAATTATAAGGGGTTTTTTGTGTTATCCTGAAAACACCTGGAAATGATCAATAGGTTGAAGAAGATACTGGGTGGAAATACTGGACATTATAGATGATGATGAAGAAAATATTATCAAGAATAAACTTTCAAACATGCAAACTAGCCTGTGATTTGCATTCAAATAGCAGAATGTCTCTAAACCCAGGGAGCTTAAGGTACAGGGGTAGCGTTTCAGAGGTATCTCAGCAGACACAGCTAGTCCTCTTGCACTGAGGTATTCTGTGCTTTTGTAATATGGTTACAGCTTGAGACTGCTCCTGAAGACTTCCTGACTTTCCATGGTGCTTTCACAAGTTCCCAATACAAGTAGGATGTCTCTTTAAGAATGACACTTCTTAGTGTGAGTGAAAGTGGCAGAACCAGATTTAAAGCACAAAGACAAGAAAAAAGTACACTTGATGTACTCTTAACTGCCCAGTACACCTCTTACATACTGGATGTCTTTGATTTATTCTCCCACACCCACACAGCAGGCCTCTGGAAATGGGAGAGCTCCTAACTGCACATGAAAAATGGCAATTCCTGTAAAGGAAGAAATAAAACAAAACCTTGCTTTTGTATGCAAGGGAAGCACTGACAGGAAATCTACCAAATAAATGTGTTTATAAACTTCCTATTACAATAATAAAAAGAAATACACCCACATCTGTATGTGTATCCATATGTATAGGAATGGAGCCTCACACATTATGGAGGTCTCTGTTGCACCAGCTGTTCCAGCCAGGAAGCCTTTTGGGTGTCCTCTCCCTGTCCAGACAGCATGAGAAAGCAAAAAGTTCTTGACAACAACACATGAAGTGAAGCTGTGGAAGAACTTTCCAGTGACAGACCTGCTATAGCAAGAGAGTATCCCTCCTTGTCCTTCTAAACCAAGCAACAGAGCCCACCACAAGGAGCTCTGATAGGAAGGGAGAACTGCCTTCAGGTGATGCTCCACTTTGGAGCAAAAGATTCTCAGCCACCCTGCAACCCTCCTGTCCAACCACCTCAGACAGTGCCAGTCACTCCCCACAACTCCCAAAACACATGTGAGAACAAAGCCCTTGCCCTGGGCTTGAAGAGTGGCATCCCTCTGGGCTGGGAGTAGGTCAGTCCCTGGCAGGAGTGGCTCCCCAGTGGGACCTGCTCTGAAGGTAGGGCTGACCCATGAAGCAAACTGCCAGCAAAGCCTCCTCCAGCAGAGAACTAATTTAGTCTCTTGTACAGTTGATGAATGAAGAATTTCCTCTTGGGACTAAATTACAGGCCTTGCCAGGGTTGCTCTTTCGTGATCTGTTATTTAGATGTAATTTTCCAAGAGGGCTGGAACACATAGCCATGAGCTAGAATAGTATTTGCTGTGAACAGCTGCCACACACCGTCCTTCACATCCCACACCCTTTCCACCCTCCTCAATGTCCCCCTCCCTCCCTCCTGACACACATGTGAGACCCACTAGACACAACTCGCATTGCATTTGTTAGATCCTCACTGAGGTCCTTAATTAAACCACAAGAATGGCATTTGCCCACCTTCCCTGAACCCCTGTTGTACAAAGAGTCACATCTTGTTTGAACATGCTTAAAAACAGATGAGAAGGCTTTTTTCAAGACACTGATGATTACAACCCTATGTCAATCTTTTTCCCCTTTGGCTTGAAGATAGACTTGTGATCCTCCTTTGGCTTTTTGAACTGTTGGAAGCTGTGTAAACACACAGCGTGTTAGTAAAAATCTGTTGACCTAATGGCTGCTGAGTGCAAAGTGATTAAGTTAAAACTCCTGTATCGCATGAAGCTGCAGTCTCACCTGTTTTGAGGTCATTAACGATGAGGTCTGAAAATGAAGGCAAGAACATTCTAGCCAGTCATTACCTAATGAAGAAATGGCTGGGTAGGACTATTTAAAGGAGTTTTATAACAGTCCAATAACTGTTTTGGGCTTTAATCCCAGGATGTTATCTCCAATTAAGAGGCTGACTATTTTAATGCAGAGCAGTAAATCTGAATGCTAAGGGAACACATTACAATGCAGTCCACAGACCCATCTGGGAGTTACTCTGATAGATGTGCATCATAAATCCACAGGTCATGGAAACAATCCAAGAAGCAGGGCTCTATTTTATCCACTTGTACAAATTCACACCTTTCCTCTATGCAGATTTCTCTATGTGTTTAGAAGCAGCAAGCTGTACAGCCAGCAAAATTGAAAGTCCTGTGGGTGAAGGAGCTAGGATCCACAGTGTGTAAGTGATGATGACCAAATAGCCAGAAATAATTTTCAAACATAATGCTGGTGTGGAGCCTAAACAAATTGAGGAGCTGCTGACAGCGACTTATATACTTTTAGAATAGCATAAAGGAGTGCAGAGGAGAAACCACTGAGGGATGGATCTGAGCTCATTTGCATACAGGGCTAGACCTATTATCTTGATATCTGTCACTTGGACACAATCCAAACATAAGCCCCATGTGAGCAGTTTTGACATCTGCAGGATGGGTGTGTGTGAGCCCACAAGTCTGGCTTGGTTCACACTCGGGCCAGCATGGTGAGGAAGGAGGCTGAAGCATAAGTGCAAGGAGATCCTACCCTAGGCAGATGCTGAGCGGAGACCTTCTTGGAGACCTGGAAGCTTCTTGGTATCTAGTGGTCTTTCCTTTGGGTGAAATCACAGCAGCCCAGCACAGTGTGGCTGGATGGGCATAGAGCAGGGTTGCCACCTTTGGCTTGCCTCTAGGGAGCATTCATCCCTCTGCTTAAGCTTCTGAGATCCTGCTTTACTCCAGATGGAAACCACCATAATGCTCTCATTTGACTGCAATGAAGGCAAGATCAGACTCCAGAAGAGAAAGGATGACAGACCCCAGGAGTACAGGTTGCTTTCCCAAAGGAGTTCCCCGGGGGACCCTCTTTTTCCCTCTCATCCTCAGCCTTACAGGGAGCTCTAGAAAGAGACGTGGCCGCAGTTATGGACAGGCAATAGAAATAGTGCCATCTACTGACAAGAACGAATACGTTCCCTTCTAGAGAGTCAATGAGGTTATTGTGACTGTGACATGTGAAATGCCATCACAACCCACATCTTCATATTCTGAGATGAGAGGGTGGGACCATAAATATTACAGTGCATTTGCACGCACTCCTGAGACAGAACAACATGCATTGGTGTGGCAAGAGAGCACCAGAATCCCATTTGCAAACCTACTCCTTTCACACATAAACCTTCCACCAGCAGATTGCCATTTTCCTAGATTCGTCTGTGATTTGAAAACACCTCTATAGTCTTAGTGTGCTGGTTCGTTGAAACATTTACCAACACGAAGCACAAATTAGGGTCCCGCTTTCTTAAGTAACTGAACAAACAGCAAAAGAAAGACAGATCTGGCTATAGATCTGTGTAGACTGCAGTTGGTTTGTGTGTAGTTCACAAGCAGTACTCTATGTTCAAGCAATTTTTAGGGACATGTGGTTGATTTTGCTCCCTCTTCCTAAAAGAATTAAGTAATGGATGACTTCATCTTACCTACAGTTTAGACTGCCATGTCATTTCTGTTTGTTCCAATGACAGTGATGTTGTTTGCAGAACATTTTATTAGTACAACATTATGAAGGAGCATGGTGCTCTGGACCAGCTAGCACAGTTGCACACGTGCCCATCAGCAGTCAAACAGCCCAGCACTCCCCTTACCAGGGCTCCAGGTGCCCATTTAAGTAACACATAAGCCTTTTGCAGCAGAGTCTGCCCCAAAAAAAGATTTTTCTTTTCAACAACACCCAAGCAGTTATATTTCAAAGACAGAAAATTCATTTGAAAGGTTTTATTAATTTTCCACAACTCCCTGTAAGACAGCCCTGCCTTCTGTATAACCCCACAAATATTCTCTACCTGTGAAGAACCAGGCAGCAGGGCTGCATTTCAAACTAATTTCTACCTCACAAGGTCCCATGCCTTATGTTGTGAGAACTGCACTGTCCTGGAAAGGCTCAGAATACAGCCTGAGTGCTTTGTGCTGAACCCTGGCACTCACAAAGCCCTGGTCACACAGCCAGACCTACAGCACCTTGGCTGGGAACAAGATTTGCCTTCACACAGCCTCCTCCCTGTGAAATTTGTATTTCCAGAATTTCCTTGTTCCCAAGTTCCCCAGGAACATACCTGCTTACTGTGAAGAACATCTGTTTGCCCTCCTTGAAATTAAACACTCCAAGCAGCAGATAAAGACTCTTAACGTTAGGCATTGATTTCTAAATGTTGGCTACTGTTGTGCTCTTTGTACATAGGTGCCAAAACTGGTGAACCTTGGGCAGAAGTTGCAGCTACACACACTGACAGTCACATCCCTGACTGCTGATGAAAGGAGGAACCATCCCCATTTTCCAGGTAGTTTCTGTATCACCTCCTCCCACTCATTTTACTTTCCCACAGCTTTTCTCTAGCATGAAGAGATGGTGAGTAGCTGAGAAATAAACATTTTGGAAGAGACTTGGACAGTGCTGGTGGGTTTTCATTGCCTCTCCACGTCATGCACATGGCTCAAATTTTCCAATAGCTACTTCTGGAGGCTACAGCCAGAAGAGCCCCGATGACCCAAGGTCAGTGGAAAGCACAACACTCATCACAATGTCAGAAGCAGTATCAGGACTGGACTGCCCAGCAGATATAAACTCTAAGTCAGCTGACACATCATTAGAGACCACTTTGTCTATAATATGGGAAAACTCCCTTGGATTGTTTTAAATCCTGCTGGCAGAAAACAGCCTGATCTCTTATCAAAAAAAAAGAGGTTTTGACCAAGCTGAAAGTAATCTCTGGATCTCTTTCCCACCTGCATCCTGCCTGTGTGGCACCTCTCACTGCTGCCCCCTCCCTCTAGATGCCTCAAGAGAGGAGGAGCAACGCCTCCCTCTCAGCAGAAGCACTGTGGATGCCCGTGATCAGAGCAACAGTGAGGAATTGCTCAAGCCTTGGCCTGTTTGTGTTGAGAAAAGGGTAGGCCCCATTTCTTCTCAACAATGTCTCCAGTTCTCAGGGTTATACTACACGTTTCAGAGCAGTTGGTGTTTTCCTTCAAGACCTGTAGAATGAGGTCCTCCAGAACACTGCTGTTTTTTCTTGCATTCTTTTTTTTTTTTTTTTTTCTCTAGTCTTAGTGTGATTTGAAAGTACTTGAACAAATCAGAAACCAAAAGTCAGTGAAAAATTTCCCCAAATATAGGCTTAGTTTTGTTTAATCCCACCACTTTTAGGGCAGTCTCAGAGCTGACACGTGCTTGTTAACAGCATTGGCAATCCTGCTTGAAGCATTCGAGAGCAGCTTTGATTCTTTCCATTAATGGCTTCTAAAGAACTACACCCTACAGCTGCCACATTTCTTTCAGGCATAAACCCTGACATTTAGTGTTTAGCCCTGCTTTATTTAAGGGGGCTTTGTTTGTGATCTTCCCCATCGGCCTCAGTTAATAATTCTCTGGTGATTTTATCTCCATTTTTATCTGCAAACCTCTGGGTGCTTGCTGTATTTCCCCAGCTAGCAGACCTGCTATCAGTGCCAAATATTTCAAGCTGTCAGGACATTACTGAACTGAAATTCCTTGAAGCCACTGGTAGCCTAAAGGTGAAGCATTTAACTCTATTGCATTGGGGTTAACGACTCCCATGGCCTCTGCATTAGCTTATTAGCGGTGGCCAGTTGCTGCTGGTGGCAGCATGGGGACAGTTTTTGCATGGTCCATCCTGGAGTAGCTCCACCTTCCAGCTCCTGGCCAGGGAAAGGAGCTGTCATAACTTGCTGCCTCACTCCAGATTCCTTAGGATTTTCCTGAAAATGTGATCATACTTCTCAGTTCGTGCCTAGTAGGAGAAGGGGTGGGGTCAGGTCTGTTTTTAGCATATTTTTCCTTTGGTTTTAAAGTTTATTTAAACTGACTCACATTTAATTGTCCTAAGGTAAACAGATGAATCACCCAGGGGGGAATACACCTCCAAAGGTCAGGGTTCACAGTAAGGTTTTTTCTTTCTTTCTTTTCCTTGGGCTTAAATAAGGAAAACTGGGTTGGTTGGAAAATAAAACTATTTTATTTGGGAGTTTAGCAGACAGTGACTCAGATTTTTTTAGTTTCCTGAACTTTATACTTTTATATAAGTAAGACTCTTGATAAACAGGTATTGCCCCCACACCTGCTATAGAAAGAGCAGCAGGAGTTCAGTGCAATGTGTTAACAGAAGCTTTTTTGTTCTGCCACTGAAATTAGCTGGTTGGCTACAGAGAGATTCATGATAACTCCCAATTCAAACCCTTCAGTCCAAGTGTGCTGCAGGGTCTCTTTTTTTTCCCTTTTGAAGATCATAGTCAATGAGAAAACACTAGAAAAATAGAAGAGCCACAAGTTAAATTTTGCTTCTGGAAACTTAGCTGTGATCCTTTGAAATCCTTCAACACTTGCTACTCGGATTTTTCTCTCCTGTTAAAACCCATTCACTGTAACAGGTTGCTATTTCCAATCTTGCTGGTCTGTGTGGGATGTGTCTCCAGCTCTGTGTGGATAGTGTTGGCTGATGCTGTATGAGGTTGTCAAAAACAGGCTGTACATTTGTATTTCCCAGCATTTTTTACTTTGATCTGGTTTTCAGGCTTGGAGCTTGCCAAAGTCTACCTCAGGTTATACTAACAGCACCTGTATTCCTGAAAGAAACACCCTGCTCAGCTGAGTTTTGTTGTTGTTCCCTTCCCTTCTCTTAGTAATAGAAAAAGACACTGGTAAAGTTCTGTAGAAATCATGCTACAGAAAAAGAGTGATGAAGAAAAGAGATAATTCCTGCAATGGTTGCAGCTGGATTTCAGCTCCTTCTGGCTCATCACACCTTTTCTCCCATCAAGCTAGGCAGTGCTAGGACCATCATGTAACCTGATCAGGTAAGTGGAAAGGATAAACTGAGGTTTTCTGAGCCCTTGTCCCATCCCGCTCTAGGATGAGTGACAAGACTCTTTAGAGGTGCTCTATAGATCATGAGTCCATCATTCTCTGACAGAGAAAGCCTGGGAGACATCTGTCTCCCTCTTGTGCTTCACCAAAAGAGGGGTCCCAAAAGTGTCCCTCATTTCAGGAACTGAGGTGCATCATTCTACCAGCATGGATGGGCTGTTGGATACCGCAGGTTTTCCCCACAAGCTCTTGATTTGCAACACTGTGAGTGCTTTGCACTTCCCTTTCTGTGTAATACAGGGGTAACAACACTTTCACTGAGATTTCTCTGAGATACTCAACTACCACAGTCATGCTTTGATTAGATACATTTCTCCATGCAGAAATGTAGGAAAATACTCATTTTCCCACTGCATTTCTCATGATGTTTTTGAGGGTTTCAAAAATTGGAAACAAAAGGGAAAAAGTCTGCATTTCTAAAGAATCCAAAATGGAAAGACACTCTTCAGAAGTTTGCATGACCAACAATGCATTTCACAGTGTTCCTTTGCTTTTTAAATTACCATCTCTTTTCTCCATCTTGCTAGAAATCTTTAAATGTGAAACCGGTAGCTTAAATACTTCATGAAAAATAAGCACATATGGCAGCAGCAACTCTAAAGATAACCCCTGATACATTTTGGTGACATTTGGTGAATGACAGATTAAAAAAAAAAAGCATTGGAAGAACTCACTTCTTCTTTTCATCACCTCTTGGATTGTAGTGGAAATCAATGGACAATATTGCAGTGATGACACTTAAGGTTTACTTGTGCATAACCAAATGTTTCCCCCAGCTTGACTTAAAAGTGCTATAGTCAGCTTCAAGGCTAAATCAAGCAATATTTGTTTGCTGTGTCTCTGACCGTCTACAAATAGGCCCTGCTGGAGATAAGAGACTGGACCTTTGGTGGGGTCCAGTATGGTCATTCCCATGCTCCTTTGTCCCTCTGTGCTCACCCTGAATACCTGGAGAGCAGAACATTTTCAACAGTCTCTCTGCAGAATAGAAGACTTTTAAAATTAAGCTTGGAAAAGCAGAGAATTCTATTTAAGGGAGCTATAGGTTTGAAAATATGGACCTCAAATTGGGAATTTATTTATCCATTGTGTCTGGCTTTCATGAGAGTGAGGTTTCAGCAGACCCAGGTGCCTACAGATACTGAAAGAGGTGGAAAGTCACAACTATAACTGGGTGGTATGCTCTGCAATGGTAACCAGTATATGAGTCCATAGAGCTTTCTCTGACTGTACATGAAGCCCAGCTGCTGCTTCTCTGTGAGAAAACCTAGCCATTTCCATATTTCGTCCCATAGCCCTTTTGGATTGCTCAAACTAATCCCCAAAGCCACCATGTCTCTCACCTGAATAGAATCTCTAGATACCAGACCCACTAAACATCCCCCACATCAGCTGTTTATAGTTGTTTTGCACTTGTTTGTTGTCTCAAACCATCTCAATCAAAACCATGGGAGGTCCCCACAGTTTTCCCTTCCTCACACAGAAAGCCTTGGCGATTACAGAAACACCTTAGCCCTTTTGCTAAGGTTGTTAAAGGCTTCCAGAAGAAGCAAAAACCTACAGCCTAGCTCTCCAACATTTTGGAACCCAAGGGAACACACAGCAACATGGGGGCTGTTTGTATTTTCACCGTAGCTACCAGAGCCTCCCTGGGCTTATGCTTCATTCCCTCTCCCTCTTGTTCTCACTGTGTTGTTTCGAAGGGTGGATGTGTACTTGGTAGCGGTGAACTGCTTTGTATGTTTCTTTAGTTCTGCCTCTATTAGTAGCTTCCGTCCACCCTTCCAGCCCAAAGCGCAGAGACCTGGCAGCAAGGAGATCAAACAAACACAGCTGCTCTGGTGTCAGTCCCGCTGCCAGCCAGCTTGCCGCTCACCCGCTCCCTGAGCCCATGGCAGCCAGGGTGCAGGTGGAAGCAGACAGCTTTAAGGTCGAGGTGTAAATACCCATAATTAGACATGAGTTACATTTAATACCCATGACGGGGTCTGGTGGGAAACAGGTGGGGCAGAAAGCTGAAAGATGTACACTGGAAAAAATTCTCCTTACTCGACTTGGTCTCAAGCCCATGGAAGCGCATGGAAAGAATCCCCTGGAGCTGTGATGGGCTCTGGACCAGGGTTCTATGCAAAAGCAAGAGGAGTGTGATGGGAAAAGCTGCATATACAGTATGGATCGTCAATTTTAGCAGCATTCCCCTTGGCAGGGAGAGTTAAAAGAGGAGAGAAGGGATGAAATTAAAAATGAAAAGAAGAAGAAAAACAAATCACAAAACAACTGGAGAGCAGGGGGGAAAGTAGAGGAATGGTAATTTACGTCTTCATTTCAAAGATACTCACACGCTCTTGTAGAAAGCAATAAAATGACATGGGTTGCCAGAAATAAATGCTACGGCTCTCACTTCTGAGTTCTTCTCTTCTCATTTTTCTGGAGAGATATTTCAGATATTTCTTACAATTTGACCTTTGAGCTTCTCAGAAGATTTACTGAGTGCCTCAAATGCAGTCAGTTTTGTAAAACTGATGTGTAGTATTAGCTATAGGAGAGTGTTCCAGTGATGTGCAAGTAGGTCAAGGAAAAAAGTGAACCAATAAGGTAATCAAACAGGAATGTAATCTGAATGGAGCCTTTTATGTGAAGGTGAAGGGTTCAATATTTTCCAGAATTCTGAAATATTGAAAAGCTTGTGTCAGAAACCCATGCTCAAAACCTTTTGATAAGCAGAGATGTTTTCAAAGCTACCCAGGCTTCAGGGCATTTGTCCTTGCACCTCTAAAAATGTTGGTCTTGGAAACTCGCTTGTAAGTACAAATACATGACTGGAAAACATAACTTTATCATAACACACAAAATCTTGAGTTAATGTTTGTGTGATATGGTTTCAGGCTTGCCAATGTTATCACTTCTATCTGGTTTTGGTGGGGTTTTTTTGTTGTTTTGGTTTGGTTTGTTTGTTTGTTTGTTTGGTTTGGTTTGTTGGTTTGGGGGGGTTTTTTTGTTTGTTTGGTTGGTTTGTTTTTGTTTTTTTAAAGCACATCATCTGCTTTTTGCTACCCCATCCCTAATCTCCTGAACTGCCATCTAAGTTTATCGACACTCCCCCTTATGGCATATGTAGGGGCAGAGCCTCAGTTAATGTAAATTCACTTAGTGGTTTTGATACCTAGTGAAAATCTAACTGATTCTCCTTAATGGATACTGAGAAACAGCCACAAAGACCCCACACTCATGGGTTTGCCTCAGCAATATTTAAGGCTGAATTTACAATTTTTCTTTCCAAGATGATTCATACATGTGAATTTATTTTTCATGACCAGTGTCACGTTTTTCACTTGAACAGTCAGGCAAATCCTTCCTGGAAGTTTGCTTTGATATTTTAAATCCCTTTGATTTCTTTCATTCTGACACTTAACAGTTGCAGTAATTCAATGAAGAAACAGAAGCAACATTCAGTGACCCAAACAACTCAAAATACACCAGTGACACCAGGGAGTCAAGAGAAGCAAAAAGTGATGCATGGAGTAAACCACTTTTTTTGTCCTCCCATTTAAAATGATCCAATGATTTTGACATAATGACAAAAAATGTGAAAATGACAGTCTATTCAGAAGCAGTTGGGAAACAAGGTAGCTACATAACTTGAAGTATTTCTAACCAGTATACTCTCTGCTCGATTGTGTTTTGCTTGTCCCTATGGAAGAACACCAAAGGGAAAACAAGGTAAAGCCATATCACACCCTCCTGCAACTGTTTCTTCCATTCAGTAGATACTTGTCTCCAATCACAAATGAAGACCCTTTCGTGCTCTAGCAAGTGCCACTCACTGAGAACATGTAATTCCCACTGAAAAGCCAGATTCGGACATAGTTAAGCATATTGCTTAATTGTGGTCAAGGTACATCCATTTTATTCCATTTTAATGATGATTTTTTTTTTCTAATGAGGTTAGTGCCAGAGATCTCAAAGTCTTTCCTTGGTTTCTAAAATATTTATGGTGGATTCTGCAGTGCCTACATCTGGACTATGGTTTGCAGTGAATCAGCAACTGCTGAAATAAATGCACAGCTAGCCTGAACAGTCAGTGAGACACTGTGGCATGTAGGTTGGGTGCCAATTATTTACCCCCCGTGGAAAAAAATTACATTTTCAGCAATGCCAAAGGCTGACAGTCACTCTCCCTCTGTACCTAGACTTGGTCTCTCTCAAGATGGCCATGGGTTGAATCCCACTGGAGAGGTAACGTTGTGTGTCTGCACCACTGAAAATGTTTCTCATCAGGAAAACTTGCTTGGCCAGTGGCATGGCTGGAAAAATAAGTACTTGCTGGAAGACACCAGCATTGCATTAACACCAAAGAGCTGAAAATTTTCCTGACTAGCCTTCTCATGGCTTTTAGTCATACCTTAAGCCAGGGAATGGAGACACATGTGATAATTAAAGCAAAAAGATCTTTTTGAACCTTAAAAGATTTGAGTTTGACTGAATTTGAATTTTAGACAAAGGTTCACATGGTTTTTTGTTTAACCCAAGCCAGTTTATCCACCTTTCCTTTTCAGACAGGCTTAGATTTTAATCCTCAATACCTGTGAAGTTATTTATGCTGGCTTGTTTGTTTGTTTGTTTCCAATTAACTTTTAATTCATTTTAGGGTCTGAGCAAGATATTTATTTTTCAAAATGCTGGGTGTAACCATTTATATAAACAAATCTACCTCACTGATTTTTCTCCTTTTGATGTGGATTTCCATTATTTTTACTCCTGTGTGTGATGGGAGATTTTCCTGCACATCCTGGTAACTCTATTCTCAAATAGCCATGAGTGACCTGAACACCCATTTAACAACTGATCAGCTGATGAGAGCATGTAGAAAACAGCAGTCCTTCCGCATGACACTTGGGGCTTTCAGTGTTAGAGGCAGATGAAAAGTTGAGCCACATTTTGATTGAAACCATTTCTTTTTAACCAGATGAAAACATTTGCAGATGACTACTTTCATCTATCTGTCCCCATCTTTTTTATTACATTGGAAAACTAAAATCTCCAAAGTTTCCACCCAAATGAACAATTAAATCGAGCTTTCAAGCTGAGAGTACTTGGGATTTTTGGGTTTTTCACAAATTTTTACTTTGCACTTTTTAAGGAAACATTGCCATTTTCTACAGGAAAATCACAACAGTGATGGCAAATACAACAAAACCCTCATTTTCCAACCAGCTGTATTTTATATTCAGCTTTAGAGTCCATCAAACATGGGCTAGAAATGCATAAGAAAAAATCCCACTAGCTGTGTGTCTATCAAAATATCTCCATTGCCTTATACTGGGAATATGGTCCAGTGATCCTCATAATTACACTAATAGTCCATGATTGCATTAAGGAACACAATTATTAAGACAGAAGAAAAAAAACCAACAGATAAATCAAACCAGGATGGTTGTTTTTTACAATTCTCATAAACTCAGTCTCCCTTGGTTCAGGTTCTCTCTAGTTTTTCTTCAAGCAAACTGTAGGAAGGATAAGTGATGAAAGCAAGGAAAATTTTGCAGTCCTTTTTTTTGAGTTTCAGGGGTTCTGCAGTTCTAACTGCTACAGGTGAGACAAGAAGTGGTGTAATGTTTTGGAGTAGGTAGCAGAGTTGTGGGTGCACAGCAAACAGGAAGCCATAAATAAGAAGCCTCCTGCCTCCTTACAAGGGTATTTAACAGCTCATGTAAGTCTCAGCCAGCCTTTACTGTAGGAAATTTAGGGACAGAAAAAGGTCCTGTTAGGTCTTCAGTAAAAGCTGGGATTGTGACCTTCTGTCTACTAGGATACCAAGCAGAATGATGAACACAGTCCTTCTGTAACCCCACAACAAACTGTTCCATTTGCCACCTCCAACCCCCTCTAGGAAGCCCTACCTAAATGGCACAATTGAGACCCATTTGTTTAGTGGATAAAATTGTACACGAGCTGTATAAAGTGACTGGAAATTTACACACACATGGAAGCCAGCAGAGATTAATTACTTCTTGGATCTGCAAAGCACTTTACAAATGCAAGGCAGCACATGAGCACTAAGTATTATTATTTCTCTCTACTTACCCACTATCTGGCTTTTTCATACCAACTAATATCCAAACCACTGTAAAGAAATTAATATAAAATTTTAGAAATACAGACACATATACTTTCAACTATCCAGGGACCTCTTTTCTATCATAAGCTGTCTCAGGCCAGAGAAGAGGTGAACTGACAATTCAAGTTGAGCATTTCCTTCAGCTGAAAGATTACTTGACCTATCTGTAAGCAAATGTTTGATCTCTAAAGGTAAAGGGTGGCCATTGGTCACTATGGCCTATTTGTCCATCTCTCTTGTAATACAGATGAAAGACTAAGTAGAAGGGACACTGAGTCACTAAAATCTCTCTACCTTTCTTTGAATGTTGAAGTGATATGTGCATATCATTTCCCCAAAAGCACTGTCACAGTGCTCCTTCACCCCAGGGAAGGAAGAAAGCTCCATGTCTGTGCTCCGTGTAGCAGCCTACATAATATTTTTACAGTAAAGAAACTCAAAACTGGGCCTAGTCCTTGCATGGAAAAAAATAACAGGAAGGCTGAAAAGCTCTCTGTTCCCATTCAGAGCTGTTCAGGTCCATCATAGCCAAACCAAAACCAACAACCTTTTATCATTCTTAGTGGCTTCTTGCAGATACAGGTCTCTGTTTCCCCACTGTTCCCCCGCTGAATGGGTTTGCAGGTACTGTGCGGTGCCATAGGCATGAAGCAGTTGGATTATTTGCTGGGATGTGATGTTTAGCCATCTGTAGTGCCTTGGGCATATACACCAGTTCTCCTTCCTTCTCTTCTGGCAGACAAAAGGGGCAAAAAAAATGATGTGACTGTAATTCATGTCTACTCTACAGCCCTTCTGGAGTGCCAAAGCAGATGTCTGGTGGGAAAGAGAATGAGATCTACAGATTTCCAAGTCCTCAATCCCTAAGATTTAAAAGAGAATAGTTCCGGCTTGTGGTATTTTGGGGTTTCAATAGTTGTGGTGAAGAAGGGAGGCGTGCAATGTGTTTGTTTGCTTTCTGGCTACTTGAATGGTTCTGCCATTTTCCCAAGAGTTGAAAGGACGATACTATCATAAAGATGACTACGAAGGCACACAAATTTCATATGCGCTGGCAAATGAAAGATTTGCTTCCAAACATTGGGTGTGTTCCCAAACTCTCCACACCTCCTGAATGCGGTCAGGAAACCTCGTAAGAGCCGACTCCACTGTAAATGGTCTGAATCCAGTTGGGCCACAAATACCATGAGAAGAAAGTTTCTCATGCCACAGTGAACTTTTTTTCCCATGTAGACAAGGCCTTAATTAATCTTTAAAGTGTTCCAGTTTTAATTTTAGGTCACAGTTGGGGCTGGTTCTTACCATGGCTCCTGTCCAGCAAAGCTCTTAAGCACATGCCTAATTCTAAGCATTTAAAGTAACCTCATTGACTCCTATGGGATTGCTCACATGCTCAAAACTATGCAGATGTTTAAACTTCTGCTGCATTGGGGCCTGCCTCCAAACTTGACTGTCCTCCTCTAGTCACAACAACAACTCAATGTAAGAGAAACTGCTCCCAAACCGACCTTCAAAGTTTTGTCTGAAGGCATACTGGAAGGGCCAGACAACTGGCAGGCTTTGCATTAGTTTGTTCACCACAGTATAAATTACTTCTGATTTGCTTAATGACTGTTTGGAATCAGGATGTCTCAGTCCCGCTAATACAATGCCCCATGGGCAATAATCCTCTTTTTAGAAGAGTCACAGGCAAAGCACATTTTCAGCAGAATAAACCACTTCACATAACTCTAGTTGAAGTATGTGCTGTGTAAGTACCCTGGTCCCAGCGAAGATCGCAAAAGCAAATCAGTGTGTGCTTGTTTTACGTGCTTGTTTTTAAGGAGTGTGGTATATTTCTCAGTAAAAATAACATTTCTTAATGAGGATGTATCAGCCAAAACATTGATTAACTGTGGCTTTTAACATCTTACTCAGAGAGGTATGAATTTAATTAGGCTTCATCCAAATAAGAAGAATTACCATTAAGCTGTTTTATAACTCAATTCTCTTGGCTAGAGGACAAAATTAAAGGAATCCTTTTTTAAAGAGAATCATTATAAAGGTGATTAAGTGCTCTCATGTTTGCTTGGGTTCCAAATACAAATTTTGTTTTAAACCCCAGAAATACAGAAAAGGCAATTGTCAAAATGCTGAAGACCCCAATTTGTCATGTTGGTATTGCTGTAAGCCCTGATTCTCTGACTTGTCTCACATTAAAAAGTATCACCAAGCAACATGGCCAGTTAATGTGAAGTTCAAACAGATGGTATTCCATTTTTTTTTTAGAGGTTTGCCAAATGATGTTAAAGAGATGCAGGCTAGCTGACTTCAAAAAATACTTTTCTCACCTAGAAAAACCTTCCTTTCATATTTCTGTAGCATGCCTAACAAAATAGCCTGTACCAAAGTTCCTCCCCTGTGAAATGTGAAACTTCTGCAACTGTAGGGATCAGATCAAAAATGAAAATCTAAATATGGCATATTTTTTAATTAGTGTTGCTTCTTGAAATATGTTTGGAATTTTTTAGTCACCAAAGCTTTTTAAAGCAAAAACAGATTAAAAAAATGCCTGAGAGGTTAGAGAGTTCTCGAGTCTTTTCCCATTCTGAGATGTTACTCCTGAGGAGCTGCTGGAAGTACAGTTTGGACATGGAAGCTGACGGACATTACCATTTTACAGAAAGACTCCCTGCTAGTTGCCCTCGCTTCCAGCTAAGGTCCCAATACTCAATGAAGAGCTGCCCCACTTCCTTCTCCTGGCCCCTCTGAATGCCCCTCTGGAAGCATCTGCTGCCAAACAATGAAGCCGTGTGATGTTTCCTTGTATGTTCCTGGAGCTGCACACTCCCAGCAGAACTTTTCCTGATGATCTGCAACTTGTCCAAGCTGTGCACACAACAAAATACAAGTGCATGCATCTCTGGACTTGGAAACCTAGCCTGTGATGTTTTTGCTACTGGGAATGGACTTTTTTCTTGTTCATGTCCATCTCTTTAGCCTTGGATCAACTTAGGAAAAAAGTGTTTTAAAAAGCAATGGCAGAAAGGCTGCTGAAGAGGGGTCTAAAGAAGAAAAGCCTACTCAAACACAACAGGCTTCAGAGAGCCTACAGCAACAAGTAGGTATAGAGACACTCCAAAATACTCCAGTTAAAAAAAGGAAAGGATCGGAAGTCTAAGACTGTTCAGAGAAGAGGAAATACCTAAAGTACTTCTGGGAAAACAGCCACTGGAATCAAAATGTTTCCACTTTCAGAGGTCCCCAGGGCTGGTGGAACATGATCACACAGCACTGAGCAAAACCTGGAGCTTTTCAGGACAACTGTGGTTTGTTTGGTTGATATAAAAGGCTGAAATCTGTATAAAGTAACTGAAAGCAGTAGCGTACTGAGGGACACATCCCATTTTCAAATGATTTATGTTTACTACTCAAGATCTATGCTTAATTAAGAAAGCCATGTGATCTCAGATGAAGAATATCTTCTAGCCTTGCAGATCTTCTTACCAAGGCTAAAAATCCACCACCATTATTGATTTAATCCTTTTCATCTCCAATGAAATATAAATATGGTGACTTCTAAGAACACATGCAATCCAGCTTGATGGAACAATAAAGGTAAATATTCTGATGGTTTATCGGGATTCACCAGATTGTTCTGATGTGGAACTGACCCCTTCCAGCTTCTCTGGCCCAAGGCAGAGGAAAAGGACGCTCGCAAAAAGCCCAAGAAATGTGTGCTCTCCTCCCCAGAACATAAAGAAATGCAAAAAGGCTTTGGTGAGCAAATACCCATTTGTGCCTGAAAGAGTCCACCTTGCGAAACAAGATAGCGGAGCATCAGTGCAAAAGCAGAGGTAATGAAGGTATGCGGCGTAGCTCTGACACAGAAAGCTCTTCAGATGTACCAGTACTTGAGCTAATTATTCCTAATTAGGGTAGGCATGGAGCCATACTGCAGCACATTTGGAAGGAAATTATTAGCCCTGCACAGGCCAACAAGGTGCCAGGTATGCCTTGCTGGTTTTAGGTGCAAGTGAAATAGAGGAATCTTTTTTTAGGTGGTGCTGTGCAGCTTGTAGTTAATTGTATAATGGCAGCTTGTCTCTACTAAGTGATTAACAAGAAAAAAGCAGGAATGTGTATTAAAAACTTGAATTGGCAACTGTGAACTACAGAACCACAATTCCACCGCTGTCTGGGGACTTTTATGGTCTGTTGGAATTGCAGCTCGATAATTCAACATTTCCCTAGCTTTACTCTGTTATTATCATTATTACCGCTATTTTTGTATTACATATATATCAACATTTTGGAGCTATGCCATATACCCCCTGCAGCTGCTTCAAGCAATGACTACCTCTGCTGCTGCCTTTGCAATGGCTGCTACCTCTTCCTATTCTTCCAGGAGCAATGGAAATGAGTCCCCTGTGTAACACCTACTCCAGCCTCCTTCCAGCACATTCACGTGCTAGTTTTCTCACTCTTTTGTCTTCCACCAGGAACAGTGCTTGCCCCTCTGGGAGCTTCCTGGTTATGTCAAACCAAGAGAGATGCCAGAGCAGTAAACTGGTGTCCTGGATACGTTTGCACAGTTTATCTCTTTTCACATGTAAATATTCATGAGGCAATTCCTAATCTCATGGAAGCTACTGATAAATATCCCCTTGCCTCACTAGGAGAACTATGGTGATGTTCTCCCTGCAGCTCCTCAGCCCGTTTATTTGAAGGCTAATCCATCCCTGCAGGACCATGACCACAAGGCAACACCCACAGCCAGATCAGAATATTCCATAAGATCCACAGCATTCGATGTTATTGGAATGGATGGTTGAAAGAATGATTTATAACATGAAATACTGCATTTACCAGTTGTTTTTATGTATATGTATGTATATTTACATACATAACTATTTATACATATATATATTTACATATATACACACTTATATATGGCATACAAAGTTATATTAGTTGGCTGAATCCACTTGACACTTTAATATTGCAACAAGGAGTCAACAACAACATACCAAAACATGTAGCTAGTTAAGCACATCTCATCAGTAATTTTCATAGAATAGAAACTTGTAAGGTCTGCTTCAGGTTTTCTCTCCTCAAAATAAGTGTCCCCTTGCCCCAAAGATTTTTTTGTTGTTTGTGTGTTTTCATTTGGCTTTTTGACTGCTGAGAAGTGGTCCACTACAGATGATTTTTAAATTTCAACCTAGGTTCCCAGTAGCATGAAGATGTGGTTTGGGTTTTGTGATAGAAACTTCTTCTAGAAATGAATCTCTGAAGTCAAAAAGCTTTTCTTTTTTTTACATAAGTAATTTTCCTCTATTAAAAATTGAAATTTTATGTGAACAAATAATGTGACCAGTATCTTTTAGATAGTACGTTATAACAGTAGGATTAAACTCCAGGAGAGAATGTTTCACACAACACACCAAAGGAGTAAGATAGTGAGACAAGCTTTATAGCTTCTTCCCATGCATCTATGTGGCTCCCTAGTACAGAGACTAATCCCTAATTTTGGAGGGGGGATCTCTATGGAGATTTGCCATGGGAATCTTTATCATCACTGAGGTTCTGCAGACACGTTGGCTGATGCTCTAGGGTGAAGAGGTGGGAGCAAGAAAGGATTGCTGCAGCAGAACTACAAGACCATCAACAGTGTCATCTGAATGTCCCTAGGGTCCAAATCATGGCCTTTCAATCCAAGAGGGGTTTTGCTATGCACAAGCCTTATTAACCATGTTGGCACAGTTGTTTTGCAAATACACAGTGTATTTCATGTGTCTTTTCTGACTGCGCATGCTTAGCAACTCAAGCTTCTCATATCTGCTGATCATTCAAGGAGTCATAGCAAATTTCTTAAGTAGTCACCTACTGTCAGTCTGGACTTGCAACATGGGCAAGCCTGACTTCCCAAATATACCATGCATCTGGGTTTGTCTTCAAGAAGGAATTATATTATTCAGACACTAATTGGGCACAGAGGATAAGCTGGAGGACATTATTGATGGGAAGGGCCTAAGGGGAAGTTACAGAGGAAAGCCCTGCAGCGGCATAAGAAAATAAAGGAGAGGCCCTACAAGAATAAGATGCAGAGGAGGACCTCCAAGCCCTGACAGGGAGGTTGAAGGGCCATTTTAGTCTGATAAACACATAGTTCCATATTGAATTACAAGAAACAAACTATGCTGATAGAAGTCAGTGTTGATTATCACTAAGCAAATGCACAGTGACGGCCAAGGAGGTTTATTGTCATCCTGCTTACTTAACACTGTCCTCACACTGTGGTTTTCTGTGGCTGGACACACTAATTGCCCTGGGAGAGTTACAAGAGTGAAGGATGCTAATGGAGGCCTATAGCTTCAGATGTAGTTCCTGTCCTGACGTAAGTCAGGTGTGCTTTGGTTAAATCCTGTAACCAGATGATTATATCTACCCATAAGTTTTCCCAAACTGACCATCTTCCCCAGATGTTTCAGTTTTGAAGGATCTTATTTTAAAGGGCCTGATTTTCACTGTGTAACCTTTTGGGTCTTCTAAGACTTCTCAGCTTCTCGATATCTGAAAGAAGCAGAAGTGGCCCTTCCACTGGCCTCTTGGGAAAATCCTCACTTTAAACTTTTCCCTTCCCTCTGTGTTTCTGTCCTTCATTCCTGAAAGCTGAGCAGGTACCCATGCTCTGGTGCTTTAAGGACAATCTGGGCTGGATCAGCAGCCAGACATGCACCACTCAGTGGGTTTTCTGTGACTCCAAACACTGAGCAGTGGAAATTTGGTAAACTGCAAGCACCAGAACTATGAATTCTAAGACTGACACCTTTTACAGCAAATTCCTGCTTCCCAACATACACTGCTTTTCCTTGCTTTATTTATTTCTATCAACGTCTTCATAATGCTCAATAATGCAAAAAATGTAATTGCAGTTAAATGATACGCAAGAAGAAAAACACTAGGCTAGGTATAAGCCACCATGTTTCCTGATCCAGGAACCTTGTCCACTCAAGTACAGAGGCAGTTCATTGCAGCAGGGATAATATCATCTATTTGTGTTTGTCTAGCTGAGATTTGCCAAGCAATCTAGGAGTTACTGATTAAATGAATGAGAAGTCTTTGTTTAATCTTCATTTCTTTCAAAACCTACCCTTAATAAATCTCAATAATAATATTACTATATACACTTACAAATTAATTTTATGGGCAGCAGATTGACATAAAAAATAAATGCTATGTTATCTGTTGTTACTATCTAGATTGGTACCTATCTCATATTGCTCTAATAATCTGGCCTATATTAATGTAATATGCACACATTGCTGCTTCTTTATAAACACATATGTATCCATTCATACAAATACTCCAACAAAGGCTTTCATATTAATCTCTTCCATTATATTTAGCAAGGATCTATAAAAATGAATTAAAAGACTCATTTTTCTACCCTTAGGAAGATTCCTTCTTCCTATTGTTTTGCATCAAGGTTATAATTAAAGACACTGGCTGCTGTGGCCTGTATAGATAATTGCAATATATGATCAAGGATTGTAAGCACCACGATAAATGCATTATCACATTGCCTAATTATCGTGTTATCTGACTGACAAGAGGCTGTTTTATCTCTTTCTAGAGATGAAGGACATATCTGACAGACACCAGGACTTTGCTTTGATGTCAGATTTGTATATGAAAGAATCAAAGACTCGAATCCTTTCCAAAATGGTTCCAATGTGGTTTAATCCTGCCAGAGAATTCCCTGCCTCACTGCCAGAGCCTGCTTTGAAGTGGCATTGCACAGCGCATGCTACTGGTTCATATTCCCAAGAGCTGGAGTGCCTGGTGTAGCCCCACATGCTGAGCAGAAGGCCCATGCCCTCTGTCCTGTGCACCCACCCCCTCATTTGCAAGATCACAGGGTGGAGAAGGGATGTGGTGTGGCTGGCAGGCGGGGAAGGCTGGAGAAACATGGGCTAAAGTGCCATCCCCAGCACACGTCTGGGGCGTGCAGCCCAGCACTTCCTGTGTTTGGCCATGCTTATTGTCAAGGCTTTCTACAGGAGCACAACCAACTTGGGTTCATCGTGTCATTGCTGCCAGCAACCCAGCAAGAGTATGTCCAGCATCTTCTCCACAGCTGGGACCTCCATATCCCTGCTGAGAGCTTGCATGGAAGTAACCATAGCCCTTGGTCACACAGTAATACAAAATTCACAACCCTTCCCCCTTTCCACCCCTGCATCACCTGGCTATGTACCCCACCAGATCATTTCGCCATTGCATTAGTGATAACAGTCAAGCACTGCTAAATGTCAGAGTAATAAGGGAAAACTGGGACCAAAGGAGACTTGGAGGGGTCACCAGTGGTGAGACAGGCAAAGGTGAAACAGGTTAAAAAGGAGGGAGGAGCACAGAAGTGTTGACCATAAAAGAATAAGTGAAAGTGTCACCTCCTGCACACTCCCAGTGGCTTGAGACCTTGCCTCCCACCATTCTTGGCTCAGCAGAGACCTGTGGATCCCCCTCCCCTGTCAAGCACTTTGTTGCTCACCGCTGCTTATCTCGCCAGTGACCTCCTGCTGTTCCACTTCAGTCAAGTGGATCAAGCCCATGCGATAGCACAAAGATTAATTTTGTCCCCTTTGTGCATGTTCATTATGATATAACCTCTAATTATATGATCCATTTTTCTTTAAGCAGCTTTTTCCTGGAATGTCTGATTGTCGCCTTCAGCCTGCTGTGTTAAAAACAACCTGGCATCCCCATACAGGAGGAAAAGCCTCAAAGGCTGCTGTGTCAACAAATCATTTCAGAAATAGTTTTCATCATTTGAGTAACTGCATAATTATGATAAGATAATGAACCTGGTTTTTTACTATTTCCAGCTTCTTGGAAATAGAAATCATGACAGGAGCCTGGAACTAGTTTCTATTAGTTTCTGTGGTATAGGAATGAGCAGATAGTTTTGTTGTCAGGGGTTTTGTTTTTTGATTTGGTTCATTTCATCCTCCTTAGGGCATTCTTCACATACCCTTTGGCCATTTATCAGTCATAGCAGAGAAGGATGAATCTTGTGTAGTTCAGAAAAGTCCTAACTCTGAAGCACATAACTTTACAAATGAAATATTTTTCCGGTGTGGGGTTTGTTTGTATATTTAAATTTACAGGTTTTTAGAAGTACAATGAACTAACTGTCCTGCTGCATCCCCAAGACCTCACAATTGCCCTGTGAATGATCAAGTCCCTGCTTCCCTGCATCAAACCCAGACAGAAAAACCCATTTCTAGAAGCAGGAAGAAGGAGCCATTTCAGAAGTGGGGGCACCTCCCCAGATGGAAAGATAAATTCCTTCACACCACCCTGGCAACCTGCAGGGTAGACATGAACTGATTTTATTTCTGAGTTTCAGACTAGGTCTGTATGTCAAAGATCTTCTACTTCCTCTGTTTTCCTGCTCTTTTAACTAATGTATGATATTTTAACAATCAGACTTTTAATCCCTGCCTGATTTCTCTTTGCACTTGTGTGTTTTTGAAGTTGAGAGATATCAGCATCACTTACAAGATGTGTACTCGTGCACCAACATCCCTAGTGCCTCTTTAACAATTGCCTGTTTTCAGGGATATAGGTGAAGGACTCCTGGTTTTTATGCTGCCATAGCTGATTTGTGGTCACTTGATGACTAAGACCCAGAGCTGTTCTGGGTGCCTAGATCAGACTATAAGGAGCAAAGCAGCCAAGCATCTTTAGAGACCAGAGGCATTTGTTTGTGAGACAACAGTTGCAAACAAACAGACTTGGAAGAGGAGAAGTTGCAGAAGAAACCCCCTATGGATCTGCCTACTGTAACTGATACTTCTCCCTTTCTCTCCAAACTTGAGAAAGCAGCCACAAGTGCTTCTTCTCTTGCAGGTGCAGCTATAGGAAGCTTGTACTACTATATCCTTCCCCTCAGCACAACAAAAAATGTTACCATCTCTCTATGGATCTTAGGAAAGCAGATAGCTGCTGTTGGGCTTTTCCACTGAGTGTCTTCAAGCCCCAAAGAAACCTTCTTCCAAACTGTTTTCTTTCCCAAAATCCCTGTTTGGTCATAAGCAATATCCTGCCATTGCCGCAGAAGTACCTTCAAACACGTCTGGAGTCAATCCAGAACACAACAGCAAATGCCTACATGTGTGTATAACAATCAGACTGAACTGTGTGTCTTAAAATCATGATGGTAACCTCATAGTTACCAGATCAACACAACAACAACCTGATGAGGGGGCATCAACAAAGGCAGAGAAGAGGCTTGGCTCAGTCCGTCAACATGTCCCATTTTTTTCCTGCGCCACAGACACGTTTACCCCTTTTTAAGACTTGGGAGATGATGCTGCTGTTCTTCACAAGTATTGTTAGAAAAGTCTGGTTATATTTATATATACATACAAACATTGATGATTAACTTTGCAGAAATATTTTGAAGATTTTTATAGATGTTCTCAACTTAATATAATATGTTTTCCTGCCTTACATATAAAACCTAAATAACTTTGCAATGTTGATGACATCAAAGTACAGCTTCCTTTACTTTAAATTGCACTTATACAACCTGTTGGCCATAAGCAACCCTAGTAAGGTTGCAAGTGGTTTATTGTCCCTTGCACTTCTAGTAATAAAAGCACATTTTAACCAAATTATTACACTGTTGAACCCTTTCATACAGGACTTTGTCTTTCAAAGCAAATTGGAAATAAAAGGAGAAACAATCAACACAATTATTTATAGATATATATGTATACACACCCACTTACATGCAGGAAGGTGTTCATTATGTGATAAACTCAAATTGTCTTTATTGTTATATGATCTACGAATGTGGTTGCTTTATGCTGCCAGACATTCATTGCTCCAAATATAACTTTAAAAGTTTTGTTTACTGTGTGACAGGAATCTTTTTAGTATCTTGTCCATTCTGACAGAGAGCCCTCTGGAATTCCTGGGTGCAGTGCAGACATACTAATTTGATTTCAACAGAAGGTGGATATTAGCAATATGGTAACATAGAAGAAAAAGTTCTTTAAGTAGTTCAGAACTGAGTGAACCCCCAAAAGCTTTAATTAAGGTTTTGTGGGAAACCACATCACTCGTTTAATAGTTGAACTGGAACAATGCAAGGCCAAACTTTTTCTAACCATGAGATAAACTGGAACAGTTATCAGCCACAGATTGCAGGAGAATTCATATACTCATACACACTATAAATGTTTTACTCCGTTAGGAGACTCTCTGGCTTCAGCTCAGCCCTTTGCAGAATAAAATTATACTTACTATTGATAAAGCTGTCAAAACCTCAGAAGCCATAGTTAGTGCTATAGGTGCCCAAAATTTTCTCATTTAAATTTTTCTTTCTTTTATATAGAAATTGTTTTTCCATATGAGCACTCTCCTCCCATTGAAGGTATAACATCGATCTGTTTGAATGTATTTTTTAATTACTAAAAAAAAGCAAGATTTTTTTTTTTTTTAAAGAAGAAAATAAATTGAAAACATCTAAGAGATATAAATTTCTTTATTTTTTTTGTGGGGAGCCACTCTATTCAGCCTTACCAAGTATGGAAATAGTCACAGAAGTCATTTTAATTGCATGCTAGAAAATGTTATACCAAGCATCTGTACCCATTGCTAAGCAAGTACTAACAAGTACTTTAGATAACATAGTTATCTAAATAAATCAACAGACTATCAACTTCATACTGAGCTCTCCCAATGTGTTCAACCAGCATCAAAGACTACAGCAGTCTTTATTTATTTTTACTAAGGTTAAGTTACTCTCTGTTGTAATCAATACTTTAAATTCATTTTCTGTGTGAGCTAAGGCATCTCTGCACTGCTGAATAAATGCCTTCTCTTCTCTCAGCCTTTATCTGACTCTAGCAGTGCAGAAAAGGGGCACAGAACACAAACATTTTGGTAACCAAGCAGAGTGATTGAAGGGTTTCTTTGTCTGAGGTATCCTAACTACTTATTTAAAACCCTCAAATAAGAGAAGGGTTCATGACTGACATCTAGAGGTAATTCCTTAAGATGACTGGGGCAGCTGCCTACTGAGGCTCAGGTACCTGTCCTGGGAGCTGATGTCCAATTTACCAGCATAGGTAATGCTTGTGCACACCATGAGAGTTCAACTGGATGCAGCAACACAGATTCTAACAAGCCGGTCAGGCCAAAAATTTTTCAAAGAGAAATTATTTTCTGTAGAACCTCCCACCCAATGTTGCAAAAGAAAAGTGAAAAAGCCTAAATGAGATCTTTCCATTTCAGTCAAATATGAAAACAGCTTTCACTGCAGAGCACTTAAGTTCAGGTGTCTCTGTCCTCATTCCCTTCTGTGAGTCTGAGATCCCTGACCAGATGTCTTCTCCAAAACTATCAAGTGTCTCTTCTCCTTCCCAAAGTCAGACAAACACGAGGTAGGAAGTAGTATTGAAACACCTGGGCTACAACTTGCAAAACTTAGTGAAATCTCATACAAGAGTATGGTATCATATAAAAAGGACTTCAATTCCATCTTTTGATTTTGTTTTAATGAAAAATGTGGCCAGAAATACTATGCCACCTCCAATTTGAAATGTCAAGGTGGCAAGACCTTGTCCTCACCTATCTGGAGAACCCTTCCCTTGGCTGCCCTATGTATATATACATTAAACGTCTTATTGCTTCTGCCCATGCACAGGTTTTGGTAGAACTGGAAAGGCTGGCATCTCCTGATTTCTTGTGACAATTTAGAATGAAAATAAATACTGATGTATCATAACTTTTTTCAGAACAGAAGTTTTCTCTCACCTCTAGCAGCGAAAAGCAGTCTGTGAGCACACATCCAGCCAAGGATAACTAGATAAGGCAGCATCAAAAAATAAAATAATGGGACCAATTATTTTGCTTGAGTTGTGGATATTTTATACATTTCTAACAACGAGAAAATGAGGAGGGGAAAGGTTCAAAGAAACTAAAAGAAACTACAAGAAACTACTACAAAAGCGAGGGATATTAATGAAGTGCAGACATCTTGCACAACAACGTAGATGTAAGCTGCTCCACGCAGGAACAGAAAGGAGCCAAACAGATAATGGAGTCCCTGCCCAAAGTCTTGTGGATATGCTGCCGAGCATTAGAGTATTGGCTGGGGTGTGCCTGATAGCTGGAATGCTCTGAAAAGAAGGTAGCTCTTCAGCAGTTAATCTTTCTTTTTCATCACCTGTATTTTCTTGGCATGTTTGGACACATGAATCTGGTTTCTGTGCCATCAGCCGTAGTTCACCTATATCACATACCTGCAAAATGGTAGGTATCTCCTCATTTGCTCAGTTTGGAAGTATTCAAAGTGCCTAAAATCTTATTGTGGTCTAATTTGTAAGGAATAATGTTATTTTCACAGTATGCCAAGACCACTATTGGCAGCAGCGAGGCAATTATTTATGTTGGTTTTCAGTTCATAAGGCTGATAAAGTAACCTGAAATGTGATGATTATGGCTTTCAGTAATGACTCCATATCGAAAGGACAATATTATTTGCTGCTCTTTCTAATAAGAAATGGGATATATTTCAGTCCTGTAGAAATAAAAGCAAAACTCCTACTGTTCTTTGGAGAAGTGTCTCAATAGCTCTAATTTTGCATCATGTCTACTTCAATATGCTCATCTTGTTGCATAAAATTATGAATAATATATTAGATATCACAGCTACATCTAGATAACTGATGTTAAATCCCAACCCACTTTCAGATCACCAGAGTGACCTCTCCATGGTAGTGGCTCCTTTTTTATTCCACTGCAAGGTACAGAGCACCAGCTGTATCCTTTCTGCTTAGTTTTATCCACATCACATCCTAATTCTTAGACATATTTTAGGAAATATTAAAAAAATACTTCCTGATGTATTTTACCAAAGGAAAATAGATCTCGATTTTCTTATGATGGAGCTTGGTAAACTGAAGTTGATTAAGGAACTAGCCCTGCCACTAATAACATTTCATATGATGATTCGTAGTTTTGTCCATCATGAAGTTATTTTGACCTACCTTAAACCCACAGAGTGCCCACTTATGAAATCCCTGTTTCCAGTTAGGGACGCTCATCAGCAGAGGTTTTTTCTTATTCCTTTAATTATAGTAAGCATAATGCAAACCCTATGCAGATACCACTGATGTGCAGTTTTGGATCATTCATCAATGGCTCAGTGTTTCAGTATTAGAATACAGTAAGTATTTAGAAAAAAAAAAATCTGGAATAATTTAGAGCTACAGGTATAAAGAAATATATTTATTCTAGAATTTCCAAGAATGGTTTGCAAAGACACTTTGGGTGTGAAGCCTTTCTCCAAAAAATAAATGAAAAAAAAAGGAAAGTATAGTGTCTTATTTTGGCTAGGAAAGCTGTAGATCAGTTTCCTATCTGTTTCCTATAAAAAAAAAGCCTGTGATTTTTCTCGAGTTTTCAGAACGTATTGAGTGCTTAATGTTAAAGTGTTTGGTCCATATTCTGGTATCCAATTCAACATTCAAATCAATGGAAAGCTGATTCAGAATTTCAGTCACAAGACAGTGCTGAACATGGACCCAAGAGCATCAATGTTAGCCATTTAATTACTAAAATTGTTCATCATTCTTGCCCAAGTAACTGATGGGCAGATTGCAGGGAGGAGACAGAGTCCAGACAGACAACAGACACTGTCCTTCCCAAGTACATCAAACCTGAGCGAATGCCTGGGTAAAAAATTTACAGCACCAGGCTCTGGATTTGTACCCTGTCAGCAGAAACATAGAATGGATGATTTGTTCATGGTATGAAGGCACATCAGTGCAGGGTTGGACAAAATAAAGTTGTTAGCTATTTTTTCTGAGAAGATCTCAGTTTAGACAATCACTTCACATTCTATTCCCTTGTTCAGTGTTTCTATTGCCATTGGTGGCTGCATTTCAACTGACAGTGAAACAATTCTCACATGCTTTCCCCAAACATAGAATAAAGCGTCACATTCTGAAGCCTTAACTAAATAAAGGTGTGCAAAGACATACTTGGAGGCATAACTTCAGTGATTCAGGCCCATGTTCAGCTCCAGACTCCATCCTCCTACTTCACTGCCTGAGGCTATATTGGTCATTTTATCACATCAAGGATCATTGTCAGAGTGTCATCAGGGCTGGATTTATGAAGTGTGTCACAACCAGTCATTTGACAGTGCGATATGACTACAAAATAGGTTTAAAATCTCCTGTCCCATGAATCTTATGCTGTGAAGCTACAAAGCAGGTCACACTTCACTTGAACACTTCTTCATGACCTGCCAGGAAAATCCAGGCTACATAAGCATGTGGAGGAAAAACATAATGGATGTTCTCTATGTTATCTAGCTAGGAGTAAGAATCAGCTGTGAATACTACCAACACTTACGGTGACATAATTGAATGTTATTCATGTGACTTAAACTATGAATTTTGGGAAGCTACGAGTGGTTAACAAAGGAAGCTCCATTTAGAGTCCAGGTAACGATGAGGGGAACAGATCAGGGGCCTCCTTCTGAGAGCAGAAAACATTATGTCAGTGCAACTCCACTGACATCCATCCACTAAACTACTCTCAACTGGCACCTAGCCAAATAATTTCTGACATAGGATTCTAATCTTTATCCTCCAGTTACCACTAGTTACATTTTGCTGAAATAAACACATAGAGACACATTCTCTGGGCTCAATGATAACTGTCCACCCCAGCTTCTCCCATCTCCTTTCTTCATTTGTGCGTATCCACTCTTACTCTCGATCTCATTTCCCTCCCTGTAATTCAGTGATTCATCTGTAGCCTCAGGGAAGGGCACCTGATTTCATTGCTTAACTGCTGATACAAGTTGCTGCACAAATCACCTGGCATTGCTGGATGAAGCTGCCAACAATTTTCTACTAGAGCTACAGAGAGTAGGATTGCAATGCCAGCATTCTTACAAAAATCTTATTGCATTTATTATGGAGTTATTTCAGGAGTATTGCAACGCTGTCCAAAATGCCACCTTCAGTACTGCTGTAACACTAGCCATTTTCTGCTTTTGAGTTTCTTCTCATGATTTAATCTGGTCAACCAGCAGAAAGCATACTTAGCTATTAGGAAGTTTCTTTCCTCAATCTTCTCACAGTGAAACAGCTCTCTGACTATGTTATTTATCAGCTCATTTTGCTGTCATTTAAAATTATTTGTTTTATTAGGAATTTCTTCTATTTTAATACTAAGTTATTTAATGCCAACTAAATATCCTGGAACAGTACTCTTTTAGAATAAGACCTAGTCTATTCAGGTATTAAACACAAGCTTAGAAGATGGCAAATCAAGCCTGCTTTATGAAGAACATCCTCAAAAAGATGTGTCCCATTCTGTTGTTGCTTTCCTTGATAAATCTGCTAGCTGATGTGATTTCAACCTGTATATCATCTCCCATGGCAGCTTCTCTCTTGCCTGTAACAAGTGAACCTGCTTTCTCCATCCTATGTCACTCATTGTTTTACCAGCTCTTGTCCCATGTGTTCTCATATCA
The DNA here is from genome assembly GCA_024611175.1 of Megaceryle torquata. Taxonomy (NCBI): domain Eukaryota; kingdom Metazoa; phylum Chordata; class Aves; order Coraciiformes; family Cerylidae; genus Megaceryle; species Megaceryle torquata. The sequence continues at coordinate 29,926 of JANIJG010012285.1, forward strand.
CTGCAACCCTCAGAGAAAGGACAGAGAATTTGGGTGGCCAATTCATATGAAATACAGTGTCTGTCTTTCTCCTGTCATTGCTCAGAGAGTGCCACAGGATGCAGGGAACTGCCTGTGAATGACCGGACAGGGGAAGGAGGGGAAAGGGGATCCAGCTTTTCTGTAGCCTATTCTACCTTACTCCTTGACCTTAAATTAACTTTCCAAATTCTACCTGTTTCAGTTCTAGAAGATACAGAACTTGTGGCTTCATAAAGCAAATTAAAATAATCTTTGCAAAGTGAATTAGCCAAGGATGAATACCAAAATGGCACTTTTGCTGAGGAACCAGTGAAGAATATCTAAGTGCAAACTCTCTCTTCAGTTCAGACCCAAAGTGGAAATGAACAGCTCTTCCAGCTTACATGTAATTTATTACTAGGAAAAGAAAAGATAGACTCAGATAGCCTCTTTCACAATGAACACATTTATACTGGACTGTGGCACCCTATGTTTTATGCGATGATGTTTTAAGAGACTTGTCCCAATATAAATCAGAGCACCAAAGCCAGCTGGTTGCAATGTCCAGATATAGCTGCCTGCTGAAGGACAGTTATTTCAAAGACAGTCCTTATCAACCTGAGACTCTTTTACTTCAGTATCCTTCTTTGTTTTAATCACTCTGATAGGTTTGGCCTGTAAAGTCATTCTGATTGTTATCTGTATGTAAGTAAAATACATGGGGACATCCACTCCCAAGGACCCAAAGCTGTAAATGCACATATATAACTTCAGCTGCACAATTGGTCTCACTAGGTAAACATCAGGGAGGAAGAAGAGGTACTTACAATACTGACATAAGGACAAATTAGTAGAAACTGCCCATGACTAACCCAAGGCTGAAAATGAGGGAAGACTTTAATTATCAAGTGAGCAAGGTAATGGAATAGCTTTCCAGCAGGAGGGATGGAGGGTGAAAACTCAGAAAGCTTTACAATAAAGCTTGGCCATTTTATGAGAAAAGTTATGAGCCTTGCCTATCGTACCACAGGACCGGAATCAGTGACCCATGAGGTCTCTCATCCCAGTATTTGTACATGACTGAAGTTCCTCAGAAGTGGAAATGTTTATAGGATGAGCTTGGAGCTTGCGTCAGTATAGCTGCCAAACTTCCGTGGGTGTTTCATTCAACCCACTGAACACACATAAACACCAAAGGATAACTTCCTAGTAAAAATGCACATGCACACTCATAGACATTATATATATATATAAATATTTTACACGACAGTCTGAGAATGAAAAAAAAGTTATTAGTTTTGTACTACTATATGCGCAATACGATATGTATTTTAATGCGTACTGTCAGCAATCTATATTTCTGCTACAAGTTATACACATTTTATGCACACATGTTAAAAAGAAAGCCATACAACTTACACTGTACTCTAACATGGATTATATTAATATTCTTGTTAAGAGAAACTGAAGGAATGCATTGATCACAGATGATTTCTTCAGATGTCCATATGCTATTTAGGAACTCTTTAAGGTATTAACTAAGTATGATTTGGGCACCGTGACCCACAACTTCCAAAAGGGATTACACACAAGAGCATTAAGGGTATGGGTTGTAACAGCTTAAGTCACCAAAACCAGCAATAGAATTTAGCCCTAAGGCAGTTTACAGTCTGCAGGTCCCTACGTGACTGAGGTCCCTACATGACTTGCGTCTTTCGATAGTGTTACCTGTGGCATATATTAAATCAACAGACAACTTCAAAAGAATACCTGAACACACACAAAAGCAAGCAATCAGAAATTGGAATATTTCAAAACTAAGTCTGAACTGGTAATCTGAACCAGATAATAATTGTATTTATTATGTATAAATAATCGTTTTTATTACGATACACAGAACTTCATCCTACAGTTCTGACAACCTACAGTAGTACCCTGTGTACTTGCCTGCACCTGCATAAAGCCTGCACTTCAGCACCTGAGAAAAGGCTTTTTCCCCTATAGACTATTTCACACAGAACATTTTCTTAGTCGCATGAGAAAATACGCTTGAGTGAGATAATAATGGAAAAAGAATGTGCATTTTACAGAAGCTTTGCTGAGGACAGAATCAGTTTCCATCAGGACATTAGAGCTTTCTTTGAAACCATGTAAGGTACAATATTTTAGAGATAATGCAATATGTTTAGAGATAATGGCACCATAACATAAAAGCTGCACTTATAATAAAAGGCATAGAGTAATACAGTAAAATTATCTATGTTAACAATTAACTTTCAAAAGCACGAGATCAGTATTTCCATAAAATAGAGTAAGTCACTCTGATTCTGTAGTTACTCATCATCAGTCATAACAGCCCAAAATGGATATAAAATACTCTTGCAAAGCAACTTTCTATTCTCTCTGCCTTTGTGTCAACACTGACTCAATGTCAAGGAAAATCAGCCTCAAAATCTTTTAGGGTTGATTAAGAATAGAAGGGGATTTCCCCAACCACCCTTACATCTAAACACAAAGATCTATTCACTTGTTTACTTTTATTTGCATTTGTATCTAATCTTTTGATCAGTGGAAATGTTAATGATACAGCTATAAGAGCCTGCAAGTGAGAAATCCATTTAGCAGACCTCTTACTTAGCTTAGAGATCCCCTTACAAAAATAATGAGAAGTGTGTTGCTCCAAAAGAACTATCTGGGATAGAGGCCTCTTGGCCTGGGTGTTTCCTTTAGGAGAACATTTCTGACTCCTGTTGTGGGAGAAACTCCTACTTGTCCTCCCCCAAGGGTGAAAGATACTGCCAGGGAATTACAGCAATAAACCTCCAGGTCTCTGTCAAGTTCCAACCATCCCAATGAGTTATTACTCCCTTAGGACTCAAGAGACCTCAGGGAGAAGTGCTGCTCCTACTACAGATGACCCAACCCATATGTGCAACAAACAGGAGAGGAGCATCCTTTGCCAAAGCTGGGGATGGAAACTGTGGGAGCCCAGTGAGGCCATGGAGTGGGTTGCTGGGAAGACTTCCTTCACCCATCCAGGGGTGGGGTAGTCCTTGCAGCAGCACTTGCATGGCTGTGCATGATCACAACCCATTTTCTCCACAGCTGCTGATGTTCCACAGTGCTCCCAGTCATTTTGGCTTTCCACCTGCTGGCAGGCTGCAGTACAAGCTGCTGTGCCAACTGCAGCTGGAGCTTGGTGGAAGTTCACCTGGAAGCCCAGCAAAGTGTTGATCTGAACCAGGATGCTCCTCCATGCATATGTAGGTGCTCGGAGAAGAAAAACTCTGCTGTCCTGTAGCACAGGCAGGGCAGTGGCAGGGGCTGGACTCTCAGCAGACAGCTGGGTTAACATGTTGACCTGTAGCAGATCTGTCTGACCAGGGCTGCTACACATCTTCACATTTCACAAGGGTGCTCTGGTAATGCAGGGGGCTTTAGCACTCATAGAACCCCACTGAGTTCACATGCAGTGAAGTGGCCCACCCACTGAATCATGTTCATGGCAGTACATAGCTGGGTCTAAGAGGAAAAATACCTTTCCCATCATCATACATGGTGGCAGCAAGGTCAGGCTTGCATGTTTAGAAAGTAAAGGCAACATCAGACTGAAGAGTCACATAGGCAAATTGAATTTCTCTGCACACACTTACACAGACACACACATATGAGTAGAAGAGAGGCTACCACTGATCTGTGTCCCTTTTGCCATTCAGCCTCAGTGAGAGCAGGATTTTTTCCATTCTCCTGAAAATTTGTAGACTCTCCCAACCTGTCTTCAAATGAATAGAAAGAAGTAGCACATACAACAACTGAAGGAAAGTCTGAGCAAAACTATCTGTAACCACTTAAGGTTCAAATATGCCAGAAGTTCCTAAGTCATCTGATACTAATTTCTGAAGAATTCAAATAGGACTTGTGCTATGCTATATGCCAGAAACTACAAATACAATGCTTTCCCTTATCAATCTCTTTCTTTAGGCACCTTGATACCATTAGCTCAATATCTGCACTCTTCCTCCTTCCTTCCCCTAACAGAATGCAAGGAACCTGTGAGACTTTTCTGCTAATTTATGTTCAAAGCTGGAGGTGAAAGTGCTGTATTAGAAGACTGCACTGAAGGGGAACTAGAAGCCAGCCCACACAGGCTTAACAGGAAGAAATCACAGAAAAGGGCAAACAGAAGAGAAAATGTAGAACAGGGGTAAATTAGCAAACAGCAAAGTTCACCAGGAGATAAGGTTTGCATGCTAGCCTTGGTGTTTACACGCTCACTCCTGTGGATGCAGATCTCCACTGAGGTGCTCCTGGGGACAAAGCAGCTGGAACTCTCAGTTCACACTGCCAGGACTAGTCTGAAGACAGGAATTTCAGATAATGTAGCAAGGAAAGAGCATCTAGAGTTACAAAAACAGTCAAAACAGTCTGATGGGCAAAATAGGTGACTGCTAGAGCTTAAGTTGTGTCTTTAGAAAAAGCTGCATACTTCACTATTGTGGGCTTCCGAAATGTGCTACAGATTTCCATTTAACACCAAAATCTAAAAGTGCATTGATTTATTAAATTGCAGATCTATGGATAGGTATTTACATATTTCTTTTTCTAGCAGGCTGGAATCCACAGAGCACTTTGCCCCCAATGAGGTTACTTTGATGTTAAATGTCACACAGATCAGTTGGGTGCGGGTACATGGGGGATGGACCAGCCCATCAGCCACACTTATAGGAAAGAATGCTGCCTTAAGACACGGCTTGCCCCTAAACACATAGGGCTACATACAGTTTAATGTTTACAGAATTGAAAAATATTTACTTTTCAGTCATACCAACAAAAACCAACTAGGATGTTTTGATTTTAGGAATGTCAATATTTCATCCCTACTCCAAGAACAGAATTTTAGCTAAAAAAAAAAATTTCACAGAATTCCACATCCACTGAATGCCAAACTACTCAAATTTTTTTGACAGGGATATTAAATACAAAATCTTACTTTTTCTCTTCTCAGATAAAATTTGCAAAATTCAATGTAAATAAGTGGTTGTATTATCCATCAAATGGATAAATTAAGATACAATGAAGCATTTTTTTATGAGGTTATAAAAAAATTTGAAGCAAATATTTGTAGATATAGGAAAATATAGTTATGCTATCCTTGGGCTAAGACACATTTAAGGGGTTCAGTTGTTGAACAAAACCACAGTATTTTTTCCACATTAAAAAACATTAAAATAAATGCATGTTCATAGCCTTGACTTATTTAGTTTCCTTTCAAGTTATTTAATCCTTCTGAAAACCTCTTGAACCTTTTGTCATTTTTCAGATAAAAATAATTTAAAACCAAAATATTACATATGAACTATTGATAATATTGAAAAAAACCATTGCACTTACATGCAAAAAAGACCGTCATCTGACAGAAATTAACTATTCTGATATTTCTAAATATACTCTAAAACTATTTGTGAAAAGTGACCTGAATTCAGATATAGCCCCTGTGGCCTTGAACTTCTTTTTTTTAAGGAATTCTGTTATTCAGCAAAAGAGGACTTGGAGAACGTATGTTTCAGCATGTGTCTAGGTGGTTTGATTAAGAGGAAAGCAGTCACTGGAACTAGAGATGATCAGTCATTACTATTACATTTTTATTAATTATTTTCATTCTCTCTGGCAGATGTTAGACTCATAATTTTAAAAATAAACAAAACCACACAACTACTGTCACAAAGATTTTTGAATTATTTCAGTAACTGTTGTGGCAGGAGGAACCCCTAACAGGAGAATCCAGTTCACAAGATCCAAGCCCAAGTCCATAAGTTCTAGCTCAAACTCTACAGATCAGAGATTTCTGAATCCATTTAAGTTAAGCTTCTAAATCAACTAGGTCAAGATTTACTAGATCCACTGATCTACTTCCTCTTTGCAACAAATCCCTCTATCATTTATCTCTTAAGACCAATGGCAATCTCTCTAGACTGTAGTGTACTTTAGATGCTAGTATCCCAGAGAACACCCCAGTGATACTATTTCTTCATTGAGTCTTGTCTCAGTTTACTCCAGCACTGAAAATTCTCAGTCAACTCCTTTCTTGTTTGTTTACTTAAAGGCAAAATGTTAACCTTTCATTTCCATTTCATTTGACATTTCTTTGTCATAAAACACCCCCACCAAAATAATATTTGCCATAGCAAGTGTGATTCAGAAATGATGTGATCTGGAGATCTCAGATGAGGAAATTCAGGTATGTTTCAACCTGTTAGTTCATAGAACTGGTTCACAGAAATATAACTCAAACTCAAGTGTTTGGCTCACCATGATGCAGGAAAGCAGACAAGTTGAGTGGCAAGAAGAGTTATGCACTTCTAAGTATTTCACAAGAAGTCAAACATGGTAACAAGCAGCCCTGTTGCTGTCTATTCTGCATACCCATCTGGTGTCCTGTAATGGTTTTAATGAAAGCTCTTACACATGGTTCTTAAAACAACCCATCTGTCTACTGGGGTGAATTAAAAGATGTAAACGCAGTGTAATATGCCAAAGAATATAATAGTCTCAATATAAGATCTGACTTTGTCAACCAGCAACCGGTTCCAGCTGGGGCAGCCTCATGAAACAAAGAGAGTCCTTGGCTTAATACTGAGTATATGCTTCTGAAGTCCCAAATCAGGCAAAAGAGAAATAAAGCTCACGACCTTGACCAGATGTGCAATACCCAGCTAAGCACACAACAAGCATGCTGCCACAGCAACCTCACTATCAATGTGGACGGTTCCAATACACACAGACATCTGTTTTGGATGGCTAATACAGGGGATGGAGCACAGGTAACAATTGAGCAGGACTGATCTTTTGAACTGCCTTTTCCCTCTCTGCTCTTGCTGGCCACAACTTGAATTAGCTCATATTCTATTTTAGGCAACCGGGGATGGAATCTGAACCATGCAGCTGAGGAAAGACTGGATTTCCAACAGTGCTCCAGTACAACATTAATGGCCAGGGTTGCAAAGTCCATGGAAACCCAGCCGTACTTCTCTTTCCAATATCTTTCCAACCTCTTCCCACTAAATTAGATAAACAGATGGGAATGAATTAAATCTACAGATGAATGGTTATTGTACTAGAGTCCACAATAAGCATTTATCACATAACAGTGCTTACTTAGTACATGTTGTCAGGAAAGGAAATTAAAGACAGACATTCCTAACAACTGATCATCTCTCATTCCAGTGACTCTTAATCAAACCATCTAGACACATGCTGACACATACATTCTCCAAGTCTTCTTTTCCACAGGAAAATCCTGGGCTTATCCCAATTTCTGGAGTTTCTATCACCCTGAAAAGGTGAGGTTGACTCTAAACATCATATGAGCTTATCATAATCATGTTATACAACAGATGTACATGAGAAATGGTCTAGATAACACATCACCCTTTTGGGCTGGTTGGTTGGTTTGTTTGGGGGAAAAGGACTTTTTTTTTCATTTTGCTTTCTTAGAGTACTTATGACAGAAAATTCCTGATGCATGACTAGAGCTTGCAAGTGTTAACATAACAGAAATTATATAACATTCTCCAAAGCTGGATTAATTCATAGACTTACCAGAGGCTCTCTTGCAATGATTTTCCCTTGAAGATTGATCAAGATGACAGAACTCTTGGAGATGATAACTCCTATCTTTTGATTACACCCTTGATGGTCTGATAAAGACTATAAAACTGCAACCATTAAATCTCTGGTCTCTGAATTCCCTCTGAGCATTCACCTTTGAGATCATCTGAAAGAGATAACAGAGATGTGAAAAGCATGTGATGGAACTGTTCCAGCATTGATACTGATAATATTACTTGGCATTACATTCACGCTAATATCAATTAAGCAAGTTTAATTAATATTTGCTGTCATTTCTTGGACTTGCCTTATAAAGCATCTATAATAGAAGCTTTCACTTGATACTTATGAAATAAAAAAATGAGTTTCCACACTTATATGGTCCGTAGAGCATGGTATAAAAGGCAGCCTATAAAGATAGAGATACTAGACAAATTGGAGGGGAGTAACAGTGGAGGAACATGTTGTATGTTCACTTTTGTAGGAAAGGCCATCATTTGTAGGCTCTGTAAATTATCCTCATAAATACTGATTAGAAACTTCACAAAGTCTAGGCTGTATATTTTTAAGCAGTGATCAGCCCTCCTAAATATGCACTGGATAGCTACAGAAGTGTTTTTCCACTTGTTTGTAACTCAGTTGTATTCTTGCAAAGTTCAAGAGTCACTGATGACTTTTCTCTTTTGTTTGTCTGCAGAACGTGTGTCAAACAATCCCATTTTATCTTCATCCCTTCAGATGTTTTCTCTGCCTGAAACTGCAGGACCAGCATCCTTACCATACTGTTCTTGGAATAAAGAGCCTTCCTTTCTGATGCTATAATCAAGACCTGCTAGCAAATTGCTTCTCCACATTATGTACAAACCTTTTTCCTTCTTCTTCCTTTCCCTTTTCCTAAGTTTGCCACAGAATTACTTTGATCCAATGGGGTCTATGAGGCATGATATAGTATCGGGGTAGACCAGCAGAGGTAACTAAGAGTCCATCACAAGTTGGCCCCACTGGAAGTTTTCTTTTGAGAGGTGGCTATCATTTATTATACACTTAAATTTGGTACTGATTTGACTGAGGATTACATTCACCTTAGCAACAGAAAAAATAATAGAAACCAAAGCAATTAACATTTCTGTAACTTCCATAACCTTAATGTGAGCACCTCGGGATTTTTGGCCCACTGTGGTGCTTATGTTGTCATCTAATATGAAACATTAAGACATGGAGAAGATTAATAACTTTTTAGGATATGCCAGAAATTCTGGAGCAGAGCAGTGAACTCAAAAGAGAGTAGTAATCTCAGCCTAACCAGATGAATGTGGAGAAATGAAAACTAGTCAAAGACTGTAGATTCCAGCTTCAATGGATATTCACACTCCTTTGGTTACCCCAAAAAGCATAGCAAAGCACATGCTAGTCTGGTATAGTTCAGGTGTAGGTACTCTTAGCTTTTACTCCTCTTCCTCTGAGAGGTGCTGCTAACAGAAATTTAATTTCAACTAAAATATTTTTACACACTCCTTTTCAGGCATGGCTATAATTTATCATGTATTTTGTTTTGTGCATGATACGTGCAGCAAGCATTGAAGCCAGTTATGCTCCCGAAGGTTCTAGCTTCACCTGAAATCAGCCTTTCCAAGCTCATCTTAATTGTGTCCTCATGACTCCATGTTAACTTCAAAGCACACTTCGAAGACCACACAGCTCTTACTGCAAACAAGCCAGCAGGACAAGTATAACCCTTACTAATAATGTCATAGAGACTAGACCACACAGAAGATTTCTGCAGTGCCCTTTGGGCTTAAAGATGTAGGGGGTCTGAAATAACTGCTGCTTAGACCAATTCACAGCAGCTCCAAGAATCCCCCATGCAAGGCATGCGGTGAGTTCTGTGCCCATATGGATGGGTGTAGAACTATAGATGCTGTAGATCTTCTCTGTCGATCAGATAGCCACATTAGTTTTGCCTCAGCTTGCAGCGTGCCCTCCTCAAAGCTAAATGTAGCAGAGACAAAGTTCACACCCGGGTACCTCACAGGTTGCCAGTTAAGGCAGTCTCTTAGCCACTGTGAAAATCTTGGGTCCTGGGCGTTGCTTTACAGGAAGCTGAGGTGGGTGGTGCAACTCTAGTTATTCCCTATAACAAGAAACTGCATCACCTCTTGGGTGACTGAATGTAATAGGATGCACAAACCAGCATGACATCCATCTTTAGGGCTCTGAAGATGCCCACAGGTGAGTGAGTAAGGGAAAATGTCTGGTTTAAAACCCCTAGTGTTGTCAGGTCACCAAGTAGTGTAGTGGGGTCAAGATCTAGGGAGTTGTGAACAGCAGAACTACAGAGCTTCACTTACAAAAAATCTTACTTACATGGAAAAACCTGATGGAAATGAAGAGCATCCAAAGAGGGACTTTGTGACAGTGGTCTATATGGGACAAATTTTTGTACATCAGCCTTTATAGGGCCTGCCCCTGGACTCTCAGGTCAACAAACACAACTTGGTCCTGCAGCAGAGCCTCCAGCTTTGGTGCTTGAAGGCAGCAGACTGAAGTGCTATGGAGACTGGCCTGAATAAATGAATAGGGACATTCATCATTCTTCTCTTTACAAAGTGTCAATAAGTGACTTGCATTTGTCTTAAAATGAGTAGTCACCAACTACATTTTTGCAATTAGTAATAGCTAAAAGTAGCTATTGTCTGAAAGTTTACCACAGCCACTATGTCTGGACTGTGGCTGATGAAATTCAGTCGTAGAGCTGGGATGGTTAGTTTTGGCTGGACAAAAAAGCTATAGATATAGAGGTTTTTTTCAGTATGTTCTGAATTTTTGGCACAGGAGCTTACGTCTTGAGCTAATCTTCATTTCCTCATTGCCACGGTTTCAAACAAAACTTTTCCTTGTTTGAATCTGGAATTTTATCCAGGGTGAAAGGAGAGAGTTGAGAGGGAAAACTGAGAGGGTTAACATTTTTCAGAGGAAAGATTGGAATTGGAGGGATAGCTGTCTGCCAGGGAGGTCAGGAAGAAGTGCCTCTTGCTTCAGTTCAGGAACCTGAGGTGCATATTCAGACACAAAGTTGCTTTGTAGAAAATGCAGTTCTGGATCAGTTGTATGCTTTGTTCCCTGTATCTCCAATGATTCTTGCCACATACTTATTTCCCTTTCACTTTTTCCAGAACACAGAAGATAATATTTTTACTCTTTGTCCTAATTTGGTATACACATGTTAAGCAAAAAAAGAGAAATGTTGTGATGTTAGAGTTACTTTTTTTTTCAGTAATTACCAAGGCTGTCTAGGATCTTGCATAGTCCTTGAATGAGACACAAAGGTTACTTCACCTGCTCAAATACTTACTGGTAACTAACCCAAAATAATCTCAACTGTTGCTAAAGAAAATTTCTCTGAAAAAGCTTTTTCTAAGTTGCAGTATTTATGTAAAATGTTGACATATGCATTCATCTCTAGATTAGAGCCAGCTACCCTCAGAAAGAACAGGCGTCATACTCATTTATTCCTGCTACAAGGAACAAACCTTCAGCTTTCTGAGATGGTAGTGCATTGAGAAGAAAATAGAAAATAAACCCCTGAATCTTCTGTGGTGCAAAAGCATAAGCTGCAGTTTGCATTTGAGTCCTTTGCCACTAAATTTTCTCCTTTGCGCAGAAGCCCTTTTGGGCAAACCCTGAACAAGAGCCCTGCTAAGTCTCTCTCTCTGTACCTGCTTATTATTTTCCACTACGCACATGCAAACTGGTTTCAGGAGTCTCATTATTGCTCACTTGCCTCTGGCCTCATTCTGACAAACTTCACAGACACAATGCCACATTTGCCTTCTAATGATCATCACAGCAGTTCCAGCTCTGAACTGCTTCTAATAATTTATCTTCTTTTTTTCTGCTCACCAAATATGTAATAATAACTAGAGATATAGCAGGCTTAAAATAGAATTAATGCAAATCCTGGAAAGGAAAATCTGCTTAAAAAAATTAAATCTCATCATAAAAATCCAGAACTCCAGGTAAAAGATATAACTTAAGAATAAAAAAAGGGGGGACAGGGACACCACCACAAGAGTATAACTGAAGACAGTGATATTTTCATATTCCCAGAGCTTCTACCTAGAAATTTATGAATGTTTCTGCACATGGACAGTCCTCCACTACAGCTTTCAGCTTTTCACAGCTCTTACACTGTGTCTCACTCCCTAATTTCTGTTTGATGTGAAATGTAAAGGGGACCCACCACTGATTTTCCTCACTGCTATTGGTGCTGCTACTGGACAGACTAGAGACAAGTCAAACTGCTAAAACTCCAGGCTTTCTTTGAGCTCTAGCCATACATGTAGGCTCTCCCAGGCTGCCCTTACTATTTCTCTACAAGATATACTTGGACCTTAATGCCTTTTCATTAAACAGGAAAAAATAAAAAAAAATAAAAAACAAAACAAAAACAAAAAATTGAAAAAAAACCCAAAAAAACAAACAACAACAAAAATTAAAAAAAAAATAAAATCAAATTTCTATTTGGACCCATGGTGTCCTGGGCAGAGGACAACCCATGTGTGAATGTACAAGTGCATTTAAGATACCATCCTGCTGCTTTCCAAGGGGCCTTTTCACAATGTTGCTGAAACGTGGGTGTGCAGGGATGATGAACAACAGGGTATTTTAAAGGGATATCAGTAAGAAACTTCAATGGAGAAATTAAATACTGATGCTTTTGCTTTGTCCTGTTTTGTTAGAACAGGTTGTTCTTTAATTCCCTTACCAGAGGGCACTCAAAGAGGATATTGTACCATGTGCACTTTGAAAGGCACAGCAAAGAGCAAGTACTACCAAATTTTCACTGGTTATCTAGCCTAAGGGTAGCAAACCATCTCCAGAAGAGAGCTTTGTGCCTAGCTGTGCCATACAAATAGAGGATTTACTTAGACATGTTGGTCCAGACAGAACTGAAAGGTTCTGAACCAGCTAACAAAACCTCTAGTCTCATTAATGCAGGCTTCCATGTTATAAACCAGGACCAAAACGGGAGAGGAAAAAAGCAGATCTTGGATCTGTACCATCAAAGAGAGAACAAAGTTTACCCTGTGAGTCACAAGTCACAAACCAATGTGTATATTAATCTTTACCCTGACACATTTCTTCCATCCATCAGATACAGCATTGTGCTAGTCTAACAGTGAGGATACATCATGTCATTCATGACACATGATGATTCCCAGATGTTCAGAGAGCTGTGCTACCCAGTGGAACAAATTGGTGTTTACAATAAAGTAAGTACCAAATTTAGCAAATTTGAAAATGTTGTTACAAGTTAATTAGTGCAAGAAGGCCTAAAACCCATGATATACAGGAGCTCATACTTCTTCAGTAGATCCAGAAGTACAAATTGAGAAAAGATCCTAACAATTCAATGGTAAAAAATTAAAACAAAATAAAACAAAACAAAACAACAACAACAAAACAACAACAAAACCAAAACACAAAACCAAGCCAATCAACCACACAGAAAGTTGCCCTGAGAGAAGCCAGATTAAGTAATACCACTGCCAAGCTCTGATGTAGCTCTTCTGGTGGAGTTCCTGGTGTTGAATAAAAGGAGCTCTGAGTCAGGTGCTTGTAAATATAGGCGTATGTAACACCAGTCAAATCAATGAGAAAGAAGGTAGAGAGAATAAAAGGATCTAAATACTTCTTAGAGAGCTTGTGAACCTCTCAACTAACTGTAAGACCTCCTGATTCAGGCAAAAACATCACAAGCCTCTTCGAAGACTATTAATTCTTAAATTTCTTCAGTAGCATGTTGTGGAGCTCTAGGAACAGCTGGAGAAGTTGGCCACCTACCTGAGGCTGTGGGAGGGGATATGAACTTGGACCTCTCTGACATAAACAAACTGAGGCAAAACACAACCTTCCACTGGACTGCCTTGTTTCAGAGATGTCCAGGTCAGGGCCATGGTAAGCAAGGAAAACTGAGGGCTGTTTGTATCACAAAGAGACAGTCTGTGCTAACATAAAGTGGAGAATGGTAAACTCTAAACCCAGACACTGCCAAACCCCAGTAAGATTGAAAGTAACTCCCTGTTAAAGGCTATCCTCCTAAAAATTTTTATGTTCCCAAAAGTCATTACAACTCTCTGGATCTTCTGCTAAATCATCCTTACTCTCGCAGATATTTAAGTCAGTACTGAATGGAGCCATGCAAAAAATAACCCAACCCCACTGTTCTCTTGCACTTCATGTCAAAACCAGGAGGTAATAAGAGACTACAGAGCAGACAGTACTACCAGCACTGGGGATCCTGATGACCCAGAAGAGCTCACTGGAGCCAGAGTTCACACAACAGAGGTCTGGATGCCAACACTGGCCCTGGATACATTATTCTGTGCTAGAGCAACAAATTAGTTTTCCATAAAGCGCTATGGAAAGGCCAATTTTTAATCTGGCTTGCGGTGCTGAAAACAACCTGCAAAAAACAGGTGGCAATCTCCTTTCATGCAAGCCAAAAGAGATAAAAATAGACTTGAATTGCCATTGCAAATATGGTAAAATAATTCTTTTCCATCTGCTAAAGCAAACCTTGGTAATAAGTGAATTAACAGGTCTCCACTATCAGACACTGTGAGCTAGGCATTGCTGCTCATTAATTAATATTAATATGACAGCAACTGATTGCTTATATCTCTTGCACACATTAATCAAAGCCAAAAGCTGAGCGTGCACCTTGTATATCACTCACAAGCCCTCCTGGCACACTGCTCATTTCTTCTGAAATGTTTACAGCAGCGTTTCCTTGCTGAAGAGAGTCTCTTTCCTCTCCTGCCATCTCAGTATTCCCCATCCAGCCCCGTGGATCGCAGCATTAAACACACAGTGCCGTATCCTTCACTTTGAAGTCGGCCAGAAATGATGAATTCAAGACACAAAAGCCAGATCATTTACAGAAAGAGGTTTTACAAAGAAAAGGATGTCCCTCCAGAAAGATTAGACCTGCAGGCCATAATTAACATAATATTTTGCCCAGTTGGACAGAGCTGAGAGATTTCAATATCAAATATGTTTAGAGCTGTGTGAATTCCTTCCATCTGTGACTTTGCTGGTCTGTAAAAAGACTCAGCACTCATACAGCACCTGAATAACAATTCTGCTACCAAAGTGGCTAGGGTAGGAAAAGGTCTGAATGAGTAAACTACGGCCAGTTCAATTTTTTTTTTTTTTTTTTTTTTTTTTTAAACGGTAATGTAGAGAACAGCTGTCTTCCAGGGACCAGGGCATAAGAGTTGAGGTGGCAAAATATTTTAAATCTGTGCCCTAGACTTGGAACAGAACTGAATAGTCAGAATAATTAAATCTGTCTTGCTTTTATTTCAAATTCCTGTATGTATTCGCCTTCTTGATTCTGACATGAAGCTGGAATGCCCAGAATAATCCTCTTTTCTCAGTACTTCTTGCTTACTTTCAAGCAAGGTAGCTGGAAAGACTGGAATCAGACAAATCATTTCCATCTACTCTTACAAGAGAAATCTTACAGGAATAATAGAAATTGTTGATGCTTGTGCCACAGGTGCTGATCTGGAAGACACGCCATTTATTTTGTGAAGATTTTACTCACAGAATATTCATTTATATACAGATGTTTGTATATATGTATCTATATGTGTATATATATATAATCCCAATATGCAAGCAAGACTATTTTTCTCTACCATACACTTACTGCTACCAGCCATGTGTTCTATGGTAATATATTAAATTTATATAATTCTCAGTTTAGTATATTCTGATTTGATTAAAAAAATGTATCTACAGCTAAAAAAGCACATGCACATGGTTTTTCAAAACCTTAGATTTTGTTACTAATATTTACAGTCACTGAACAGTAATTTCTACAATTGCATTAAGAATGTAATTGAGCTCCTTGCAAGTAATATCTTCTTGACATAAACTTCCATGCATTATAGTCTGTATCACACTACATTAATTTATTGATGTTCTTGATTTTTTTCTCAAAATTTCTTGATATTCTTGATATAAATTGATTCTTGACATTCTTGATATAAAAAATGAGGTATATAAAATATGGCAAATGTAAAATGCATAAGTAGGAAATGTTTAATAATAAATAATAATATATATATATTTAAGATTATTAAGTGAAATAAAACATTATCATTGTATCAAGAGATAATTTTCAGATAAATTTCAATTACTTCTGGATTTCTATCCACAAGAAGAGAATATCTGCTTTAAAGAGAAATATTTAAAGTAACATATGTTATGTTCTACTTAAAACCACAGTGTTTGTAGTCATAATTGTTGTGGAGCCCTGTGTAGTCAAACCAAAGGGTCCTGAATTTCAGGGACCAGCAGCTACTGATCATCACATGTTAATGTCCATCAGAATGGCCAAGCAACAATGAAGACATGCAAAATCAAGATGCAAGTTTGAAAATTTAAGCAGCTGTTTCTCTACTTAAACATAAATTTCATGCCATTAGATTCTCAATTAATTTTCTTTCAAAATAACACTTAAGGTCCAAATATTTGATGTAATGTTCAAATATTTTGCAACATAAGAAGTCCAGACTTCTCTAATTTTTGCCTTTTATGAAACCCTCCAAATATTTTACTCCCTGCAAGGACTTAATCTTTTCCTTTTTTTTTTTTTTTTTTTTTTTTTGGAAAGAAACAGTGTGGGAGGACAAGTGGCTGAGACGTAGCATTTAGCATTTAATCTGTTTGATCAAGCCATCCTTCTTACATCAAGGATTCTTTGCTAAAGTAATAATGAATCAACTATATCAATACAACCATAAACTTCACACCACACCAGGATTAACCCTTTCAGACCCTGTATAACTGAAACTCTTTTATAGTTAAGCACTATTCCAACATCTAAGTTAATTTAAAATGTTGCATAAAACCAAAAAGGATACATTATTGTAGGGAGAAGGATACTACATCTTATTTCTTTGAAGCTCTTGGTACAGAAATAGCTGTGAGAGGTGGAAATGAATGCAGCAGATATATAAGATAAGATATAATGTTACATGTTTTAATTTGGTGCAGCGATTCCAAAAGAGTCTAACTTAAAAAGGTTAGGAGTTAAGGGAGTATATGTGTTGAATATATAATTTAAAGGTAAAGCAGTAGTTTCCACTAATCTAGACAGCCTATGAATTTCAACTTGCTTAAACTCACTTAAATTCACTTCTGAGTCTATCCCTTGGTATGGTACCTATTATATAGTGTTTTATATTCTTGGGGAAATAAGACAAACAAGTCCTACTAGAATTGTCTGAAAGGCTTAGCTGCAGGTCACTAAGGACATTAAACATCTGGATAAGTGGAATAGCCTAACAGATTCCCAGAAAATGAGCAAGCTCTACTATGGAAACACATAGATTACCTTTAAATTGTTGCAAGGAATACTAATCCAGACCATCCCAAAAATCTGAAATTCCATCACCATCAGCGAATTATCAGTATTATTTGCTAGGGAGCTGGAGCCACTGAGCAGAGCACAACCTTATCTTTAAGAGCTTGAGGCTTGTACAGGAGTGTGACTGTTGATATATCTCCTGCAGCACAACAAACTCCAGAGGCAGTAATACAACAATGATCTGAATTGTGGGCTCCTACATAAGCTTCAGATTATCCTACCACATGAAACCTGTATGCCATCACACTATTTTCCCCATAGTTTGTCTCTGCCTCCTCACATCATCCACATGTTGGTGAAAAAGGAAGAGCTTACCTGCAAGGGAAGAGGTGGTGCAGAGCAAGAAGATCCAGGAGCTGGATCTTCTTGTTTCCAGAGGTTCAGTCTCCAGGAGAGGCTTACAGTAACACCCAGGACCATAAATATAAAACTGGATCACTGCAATCTTTCTTAGCTCAATGTACAATCCCATATCCTCACCCTAGTTGGAAGTGACCTGACTTAGTTTTACCACAGATAGGAGAAATACAGTTTTATGTCATATAAAGCTAGGAGCATTTCACTAAGCAGATGGACAGCCAACTTCCTTGTCTCTTAGGTAAGCAATATAGGAAATTATACTGTAATTCAGAAAGGTCTGAAATAAAATGTCTTTTGGCAATGCTTAGGCTTGGGCTAATATCACAGCGGTTATTTCTGTCAGCTTCAGAGTACTATGAAGTGGCCAATTAATGGGAAAAACGATGAGGTTCAGTTAACCACTGGGATTTTCTCCTTGAATGTTCAGGCTGTATTAAGGAAAAGACCTTGCCCTAGTCTATACAGCCTTGTAGTGCTACTGCTTGTTATTTCCAACTGTTGTTACAGCAGAGCTGGTCTTGCGGCTATTGTTAAAGGTCAGTCAATGTTTCCACTATAAACTTTCTTTTTTGTGGATTTCACACAAGTAAGTGATCTTAATTTACTCTGGACTAAAAAGCAGTTTTTCTTGACCTGGAAATGGATGTGTTTTGTTCTGTTCTTTAAATCTGTATGCTCAGTTTGTTATTAATCCTCAAAAAAGGTGATCTCTAACACACATTCTTTTTTAAAAGATTTCAAGGGTAGATGATCCCATTTGGAGACCTGGCTCCTTCATTACACCAGCCACTGGTTTCCTGCTTTACTCCCAAAGCAATATTGGCAGCTCATTGCATGTTATCTGAGAAACTATGGTGATCAAGCCTCACTATTCAATAGTGGGTGGGTCACTTCTGAAAAATGAAAATCTAAGGGAAGGTATTATTACTTGGAAAAACTGCAGTTTCAAAACAAAAAGTCATATTTCAAAATGGGTTGTGCACACAACCACTGTATTAGACACGGTGCAATCCCTAGGACAGATTATGAGAATGATTTTTGCTCCCTGGAATAAAAATTCTGTATTCTCCAAATTTCCCTAGAAATTAAGTACTCCATGAGATATCTCTGGGCAACTGAATGTCCCTTTTAAATGAATAATCACCAAGGAATTATTTTTAAAGTCCCCTCATTATACACCCACACTTACCATCTTTCCCACTGAAGCAACAGCTCCCCACTGTTTATTGGGAAGAGGCCTCCTCCACAGTCCAGTGTCCCCCACAGCTCTGGTGGGTTCTTCACTGCTGTGCCATAGCTGGTGCAGACAGGACATGCAGCCCCCTTGCCCTACCTGGTACCAAAGCTGGCCTCTTGTTCTCTCTTTCTCCTCATGAGAAGAGTCGGGGGACTCTTCGCCATCTAGAAGGCTGTTGCAATCAAAGAGGAGGCTGACCAGGAAGTATAGTTTTGATGTCACATACATTCATTGAGGTGTAAAAGAAAGGATGGTAGGGATACTTAAGGATTTGAAAATAGCTTTGCACTACCTATTACAGTATAAAAAACTGTCACAAATTTCAAAGGGAAAAAATAAAATATCTCCCGATTGATCATATTTGTATTCTCAGAGAATTATTTGGTGGCATTTAACCAATCTGTGAAATTTCACTCTGAACAAAGCAAAAGAAAAATTCTTTTTCATTGGTTATTTGCACTCTTTGCCCATCCCTACTTTCAGCTTTGAGTCTCTACACAGGCACACACATACATTTGCTCACACACACCCGTACACCTGGTAATCCATTAGGATTGACTTGGCATGGCCCCAAGAACAGTGGCTTTTGAAGCCAACGCCCATTTCTCATGCAGAGGACAATCCCACACCTATGGTTACGCTTTCAAACTACCTAAACACACACGAGGTATCTTCAGAACTCAGTTGTATCAGAACAACTTCAGGTATAAGTTTAGAATCTTACAACTAATCTAATACAGATCTAATGAAATTCTTACTGCATCAGGAGGATTAAATTTGGTTTAGCTCGGGCTGTTTGGAGGAGGTTAAGCTGAAGCAAAAGTCCCTATCTGAAGTTTAGAGCCAGAATGGACACACAGGGAGTTATGTTGCCATGACTGCACAGTTCACCAAGTCAGGTGAGAACTGCTTGTGTGTTGCCGTGACAGTTAAAAGTAACTTGCGTTTTCATGCTCTCCTCTCACACCTAAGGATTAGAAACTTGATACTTCAAAACAGATTAATAAACTGATGTCTCACAGGCTTTCATGACCTGGCACCAGAGCCACAGCTCAGAGGATCCTAAATCGTAATGTCAGGCACATGCATGAGCTCACAGACCTCCATTTTGTCTGTTACAGCTCTTCAATATTGCTCTCTACATTGACTAGATGCAAGCTAGGTCTAATCTCAAAGCTGGCAAGTCATGTCCATGCAGTGCCACACTTAAAATATCTTGTCTCTCAGCAGGGATTTTCTTGGATTGCAGGAAGAATTAACATGGTGATACCATGTACAAATAAGATTGGAACAAGTTCAAATGACAGGTTGAGTTCATTCCCATCTGCCAGCATCAATTCATGTAGCCATGGCTTCCTATCATAATTAATTAGTATTTTACAGGTCTGACACCTGTAAAATACCAGAAGGCTCACCAGGCAGCTTTACAGTGCAGCCAGCCATCATGAAATAATCTGGGGAGGATACAAGTGTGTATGAAGAAACAGGGCCATCAGCAGTGCAGGTTTGTGTATCTCCACTTTCATGACTGCTCTGCTGGGACAGCAGTGATGAGGCATCTCATGAAATGTGGGAAGGATGAGTAAAGGAAACCACACTGCAAGAGATTAACTAGAGAAAATCTTTCAACCAAATGCAAATAAATGTGAAATGTCCCACTCAAGACATCATCATGGAGAACAAGGCCCTCAGACTGCCACACTACACCACACTTTCTATTCAGAGAGAAGAATTCACATTTTTAGGCTTGGTGGTAAAGTGGGCTCAGTCCCAAACAGAGGGACACCTCAGTATTTAGAATCTACAACGATTTACCTTTCAGTGAGGCTTGGTTCCCATTCCCTTGACTGAAACCAAGACTTACCATGCTTTCCACTTTGACTGACCCTCTTACTATTTACCTTACCTAAAAAAGCATGACTCTTAGAGATAATTTTAAGATGTGGGAACATTTAATCCTCCATTTTTTAAGGGCTTCTCCAGTCTGTATTTTTGCACCTCTGGAGTTACAGGACTCTGAGGCCATGTTTACACATGATGGGAAAACCTCCTAAAATATCCTAACAAGCTTAAACAAGGCCAACAAGATTACGCTATAAGCTTTATCTGTTTGTTAATTATATTGCATAACTTAAATGATCGACAATCAGCTATAGAACAAAGGACGTGTTGAACAAAAGAGGGGAACTTTGAGTTGTATGACATGATTCTCTGCTGTTTCCAGCTCAAACTTTCAGTGCCACACCACCACAGAAAAACAGCAGAAGACAGAGATGGTCCATGTGACATGAGCTAAGGCAGCATTATTGCCTCAATTGAGCAAAAGTCTTTCTGGTTTTCCGAGTGACTGATGTCACCTACCCTTTTGCTTTCCTGTCCACTTGCTAAAGGCCTGCACCGTGTTAATGCTCTAATTATTCAGTAATTCTTTTCAAATTGCAGTAGGCTGTGCTTTTATTCACTCAAACTGCTTTTTTTTTTTCTTTCTTTCTTTTTTTCCTCTTTCAGATAGAAACTATCTGGAAAGAAACCCTTCAGTTAAAAGAATAACGAGAAACTAATGGAATGAGTTCAGGATTGTTTGGGAAGAATAGACCCAGAGAGCATATTTTATTTATCTTGCATTACTCCACTTTTTTCCAAACGTGTTTTTATATAACATGACAGGTTATCACTTCTTGCCTTTGGCTACAGATGGGTAGGGACTGCAAACAATCAAATGCAAATTAAGAAGAGTCTACAGCAGACACACTATTGTACTGTCATGGCATCACTCCTACTCACTTGATTAGTCAAAGCCCTTACCCTTTGGTTTGGTTATTTGGATGGAGTAGCTGGGTGGAGACAGAGCATGTGGGTGGATGGCCATTTTCCAGCAGAGCAAACACTCTCCTTGGGGGACGTCCCTTACGACAAGGAATTCCTCATGACATCATGGGCTGCCTGACACTCAAGCTGGAATTGCTCCCATTGTGTTTTATAACACAGCCAAAATAGGATGAGAAAATCCTACAAGAATTATCAGTTCAGAGGTGTGGCTGTACTTATACCAGATTTTTTCTTTCCTTTCTCAATTGTAAGATGTGTTTCAGAAAGGCAGCTTCTAAGAAAAGCCAGATGAACATATTGTCTATGATCAGCAGAGCTGGTTTTTTTGTTGCTCCTATACACAAATACCAAGTAAAAACAGTGTTTTCCCTTTCATGATTAAGGAAATGAAATCACCTTCAAACAACTTCATAAAGGAAGGATTAAGTAGTTTTAAAACTTTAAGTCAACCACACTATAGATTTAAATCTGTCCCTGGTATCTAGAAAAGGGCTGACATTTTCTTACTGGGAAAAAAAAAAAAAAAAGAAAGGAAAGACAAACTTGGGCTGCATGAGTTAAGGAAATGTTTGTCCCATCTAATTCATAAGAAAACCAGAAGTTGTTTACTCAATTGCTTCATCTTTGAAAAAAGTTCACACAGGACACAGATTGGGTCAGTATCGTTATGAATAGAAGACATCTCATCAAAACATAATGTGTTCTCTAAATTGTATGGTAGGCAGCACCTTTGGGATGAGAAATTTATTTTTTATCAGTTTTTGGTTAACTAAGCACAGCAATCCCTGGTCAAGACTATGAAACATTACAGTACAAGGCAGACCAGATTATGGATATTTATTCTTCTGTAACTCCTGGGGAGAGGTTTAGGGCAGAAGATTTCACTCCTTCCTGTGCTTTACTTGGACAACTGATAAGGGTGATTCCTACCTACTTTTGTTGTTTCCACTAAAACAATCAGGAAAGGATGGGTGAGTATGGCTACACATATCCTGGGTTACAAAAAACCATATTCTGAGAACAGTGTGCCGAGAACTGATGAACTGCAGTACACAGGACATAATAATAAAAAAACCAACAGTTTGCCTTGAAAACTTAAAGCTTTTTTCTTATAGAAAGGCTGCAATCAAGGAAGAACAAACAACTTCAGTGAGATGCCATCCTGATGTTAGCAAAATAAAATTCCCATGTAAACCTGAGCTATTATTCCAAGCGAAATATTGTATACTAATTATAATTCTATGAGAAACTTTCTCATAACTGAGAGAATTATTGGAGCATGTACTGTGGCCACATGTCTATCTTGGGTCTGCTCACAAGAAGCCTGGTGAGATGGAAGAAGAATAGATTTTGCTATTGCTAAAAAGATTTCCTTCTTCTGCACTACAAAACAGACTAAGCCCAAAGACAATCTCACAGTAAGACAGTTTCCAATAATAGCAAAATTACAACACATAATCATCTATATTACTCAACAGCCCAAACCCTCATTTGTAATGAATCAACAAGTTCCTCAGAAGATGAATCTCTCCTGGGGTTCTTGTGATAGTTCACACTTAGGATCTCTCCCTAAGGCATGAGGAGGGCAGGTCTGACCCCCGCTGTCCTCCCACATCCCAGTCTGTATCATACTCCTCCTTAGCATCACGCTACATGAACACACCCTCAGAGGCCCCAACTCACCTTTCACATTATTTTTAATGTTTTGCAGTGAGGAATACATGAGCATTCTTACAAAGACGTGTAGGAGCCTAGGGGGTCCAGAGGAGATGCAGACCCCATGGCGTGCAACAGGAACACAGCCAACCCGCTTGAAAAGAAAGTCGCCCTAGGCAATGCTTAGATTAGTTACAAACAAGAGGGATATCTTCATATCTGAAAAGTACATATTTTGTGAGAAACACTTACTGCAAATGCTTTCCCAAGTGGCTCCCGGGTGTACCTACATTAGCAGTGGTGTTAGAAAGAAGGGGAAAACAAACTCTGGCATGGGAGGGAGGTAACACCACTAAATTCCCCTCTTAATCCCTGATATTTAAGAGATTGCTTTAAACCCTGCAGCATGAGATTTTTGATTCATGACAGCATATTTCAGTTACTCCTGTTATTCCTATCAGTGTACAATGTCATATTCTCACCAATGAGAGCTCAACAGCCGATGAAAGCACCATGGGTGACTGGTAACTTTAAGTGATCTTTTCTCTTTCCAGTCCCATTTCTCACTCTAATTTAATCATCTTATTTCCCTGCCATTTTTTTCAACCTGCTATATCATGCTCTACTTCCCAAGGCATGCTACAGCTAAGACTCACCTACACGCTGTGTCGCTGGCATCTGAAATCAGTGTTCTGGCTCCAGGGTAGCTATAGGAGTATCAGCATGTACCAACTATCCCTCATTAAAATTCAGCAGCACTGGAGCGGAGGACTTGTGCAACCTCATTGTTCCTGCTGTGTGGTTGCAGGCATTCATATAATCTTATTATGATTTTTGGGTGGTTCACATGCGTATTTACACTTTATTTTTTCTGTGCTGTAGGTTCAAAGAAGAGTGTGTAAAATAATATTATATGGCTCTTGGTACTGGGAAAAGAGTAAAGTACTCCTAGAAAAAAATAAAACGTGATCTGACAGCACCAGAGTGTAGAATTAACACTGGACCATGTGCTGTTTAAGAAAAAAAAATCTGTAAACAGCTTCTGGGAAAATCTGTATTTTTGTTTTTGAAGAAAGCACCACCTGTGAGAAGCTTCAGGTTAAATAAAGGTATTTTAAGCACAACATATATTAAAGTGACAACTCAGAGCCCTTTTTCCAGACCAGATACCCCTTGTGTTAGCCACTGGATAAATATGAAATAAAATTGCAGAGCCTACCCTGAGGATCTTACAGTTCTGTTGTCTGTCCTCTGGCATGCACTGCACTTCGCACTAGAAGAGATGTCAGGAACCTATGCTGCATACATCAGCCCTCAAATACCAGTCATCCAGAAGAGCACATTGGCAAAGCTAAGTAAATTTGAAGGAAATACTGAAGCCTGTTTTCCCACAAGCAACTTTACTTAATGGACCCAGCAGAAAGGTGAAAACACTTCTGTTGGTTGTGAAATTGTGCTCTAAAAGGACTGACATTGACAACCTACGGATAACAACAGATTTGAAACTTTGCATAATGCTTACAAAATAATACAGATGAGCAAGCCTTGGAGGATTACAAGGAAGTGTGCCTACTGGTGATTCCCAGAAAACTGCTTTCATGGCACAAATACAGTTGAAGGAGAGATAAAATGAAAAGGAAGGACTTGAAGGAATCCTGACCTGATGGGGAAAGAGATTCCTCCATACCCAGTTGTGCTGAGTTAAGGTGCTGGCAACATCAGCATTAGCAGCTGGTTAAGACATTAGCAACTTCAACAGTGTTTGGATTTGGAGCCTCATCATTTTTAGTCACCTTTCCCCTTCAGAAAATGTGGCCATGGAATCTTCGAGGGTTCATAACATGGACAGACTGACTTGTGCCTTCCTGCAGTTTTCACTGATGAACGTCAAACAAAATGTGTATGCCTCAATATTAGCTCGGGAGGAAGATAGCCTGAGTTCCTTCCACTCTTTTCTTTTTATGATACACCTGTAGTATTTGCATGTGCTTTCATTTACACAAATGTATTTACATTTCTATTTATATATATTTTATGAATATAATGCATGTAGGGATTTAATGGCACAGACAGGAAAAGAGTCACAAAATATCAATCTATTTCTCAAATACAGGATTTTATTCACCCCAAACCTTGGCTTCTCTATGAGGACCTCCAACAGAGGCAACAGCTGAAGAAAACTGCAGTGGCTTTCTTTGGAATACGAACACAAGGAATTTAGCAGACACTGATGCTAGAGGGATTCTGGACAGTGGCGTTTGGTTTGTTTTGGGTTTATAAAAGAAAAGCAGTCCATCAGATATGGCAGCCAAGGTTCCCATCCCTCTCATGCACACATACACACCCCATGTAGCATCTTTCCTGTTCCCCCTTCCACTTTCTCCTTTTCAGTAACATGGGAGACTTGAAGAGTAGCAGCAGCCATGAATTTTCTCCTTTTTGTGGTTTAATGCTGAAGTGTGCGATCTCAGCCAAATGAAAAATATACTTTTTTTTTTTTTTTTTCAGTGGCAAATTGGCAGGTACAGCTTAAATGAAGCTGTTGCAGTGGAAGTGAAATAGACAGTCTAAAAGGGGTGGCTGGCACACATGAGTTAAACAGAAAACCTTGTGTTTACTGGTCCAGGATCAAGCAAACCTTGTCAGCTTAAATGCTTTTCTATATATATTAACTTACTTCATTACAGCAAGTCCTTAACCATAGTAAGTGAAACATTACCAATGGGAAATCCATAAAAGTTGGAACTCATGGAATGAAATGTTTTGATTTATTTTTGCCTCCCCTGTCCTAGGAGTCAATTGAAGAGCAAACAATATTTACCTTTCTTCAAATTAATTATTTGTAAGCTTTCCCCCATCAGACTTCCCACTCAGTGCAGAATAACATACCTACCCTCACAAAAAAACCCCCAAAACAACAAAACAACCCCAACAAAAAAACACTTTACATTCCAGAGGAAACTTCTTAGCACCTTTTGCCTGGCCCAAAGAAAATAGTCCATAACCCAGTAGAATCTTTATTAAGAATAATAGGCAAGGAAATGGCTAGAAAAGTAGTTTTTGAAAATCCAACAGCAGAACAAAACAGAAAAATGTCTGGGTTTTGCATCTGTATTTTACAAACACTCACTTACTAGTCAACTGCTTTCTCCCTGTATGAAGTTTGGCCTTTACTTCATCACACTGATTAAACTTTTTCGGTTTCAGTGGCTGCTTTCAGGAAGGAAAATCTGGAGGTTGTTTACAATTAGAGAAGTATGACAAGGATGTTGTAAATCAGTACGGAAGCTCCAACTAAACTCACGTTGAGGGAAATGGCAACTTGTGCATTAGTTCTAGCACTTCTGAAATTTTTGAAGCTTTTCTGCACCCCTGAAACCTGTGCAAATCACCAATGTTCATCCCATAGAAATAAATTACCTGCTATCTTTTCTATATAGAGGAAAGTATACGTAGAAACACCAGCTTAATAAGCTAATCCTTTGGTACAATAACTTTAGAATCTAAAGTTGTGACAGATAATCAGGCAGTTTAAATGTGCTTAAAATTGGAAGGATTTCAGCACAGATAAAAGAGATCAAATATATTTTATGTTTCAGAATGTTGATATTTTCTCAGTACAGCTTTCTCAAGTAAAAACATTTGAGGGTATGTACCTTTTATTTGAAATGTTTTGTATTTTTTATGATTTATCGTATTTTGAAAGACAAAAAAAATAATCCAACATCAACGGTGATTTTCTTCTGAAACATTTAGAGTTCATTAAGACTTTTTCCTAAGAAAAATGCCAAACACTTTCTCTCAGTCTATAAAAATCTAGATCAGAGGAGCGTGTAGTGGGATGCGTAGCAGACAGGACATGCAAAACTCCTGACTGGAAGCTGAAGCTTGTCTTGTTCAAGTAGGAAATACTTCTGTTTTTTAAACAAATGAGAGTAACTTCTCCCGGGTGTTGTAATTCTATCATCACTTGGAATCTGAAATCAAGACTGGATGCCTTTCTAAATGATGTGCTTATGGCTCAGTCACAGATTAACGTCATTGACAGTTCATGTGCTTGGTACAAAAGAATATAAAAATAGAAAGGTCAAATTCTTTGGCTTGTTTTATGCCACAGGTCGAAGTGGACAATTGTATTGGTCCCTGAGGAACTTTGAATTCACTACCATCATCACCAGTAATAATTAATGTGTGCCTGTGCTCTTTGATTTAAATCCTGTTTGCAAGCAGTGATGGAGGGCATGAATATCACCAGAGCAACGAGCTGTTTGAAAACTAAGCCACTTCACAAGAGAGACCTTTTTCTCCTGGCTCTGATCCTTTACCATGGTGCAAAGAAATCAACTTCAGTATCAGTAGTGTATATAAGAGTTTCATTTTTAAAATAGATATCAGAGAAATAATGTATATTTGACACATAAGAGGGGAGACATTTTTTTCAGCTACAACTGCCAAGTGAGGTTCAGAAGTTCTCAGAAGCTTTTAGAAGAACAAAGATCATCCACTTAACAGGTCACAAGGGTAGGGGTCTCAGAGACAAGCATAAAGATGAAGCTTCCATAGCTGGATGTTACTAACAACATACAATTCTGTCCAATTCTCCACTGTGAACTAAAGCACAGGGCACAGGTCTGTAGTGTAAGAGGTACAACCAGAAATCAGTTCTGATACTTAAATAATACAGCTGCATCAGGGCAGTCCTGAAAGTTGGCTTGTTAACCCTACTGGAAGACAGAGCTATAAACTTGTGCTGCACAGAACCAGCTCACCACACTGTTCCAGGTAGATGAATCACCTTGACTGATATTAGCTTGAGAATAACTACACCTACAGGTTTCCTTTAACTACTCAAAGAGTTTGTTCTTTAGTACTAGGATGAATAAGACATTGGCTGTCATTTATTGCTATGCTCCTCTAGAAAGAATAAAGATTTTTAAATAGTGGGTAGAATAGTGAAGTAATAGGTTCTACATCTTGTCATTTTCCTTAGATTGCTTTTGGTTTCTCCCCCCAGTTTCACGGACAAGGTGTGTCAGTCACAAGATTCTACAGAGCCAGTGTTTTAGTCTGGCAACATGTAAGTTAACACATTGCCCACCTCCACTGTGGAAGGTGGTATGAATAACTGGGATTATGTTAAAACTGTGTACAAAATCATCCCTACCATTGAGATTTCTTCAAAAGTTGACTGAGGATACTGCTGAGGTCTTTGCAGTATCATTTTCTCTGTCATGCCAACATCCCCAGAGCTGGGTGGAAGGCAAGAGTGTTCCTGGTGGATATCAAAGAAGATACCTGTCTGTGTCTTGCTTTGCATATTTCCTGTCTTGGATTTAAAGAAAGAATAAAAACCTAACCAAGCCATTGCTCCATAAAATCTGTTGTCCACAAAAGCTGCTGTACTTTGCAGGAGATAGATAGCGTCAGCTTCAGGTGCAGAAAAGCCTCCCCTGATTTTGGCTTCTGGCAAAACAGGGATACATCGCAATGACACTCTGTGCCCCCAGGGCTGGCTCACTGAGTCAAGCTCCTGCTCCCTGTTTCCTCCACTGCTCCATGCTACCTGCCTGCAGTGTCCAAAGAAAGTGACTCAGAAACCCTCTACGGTCTTTTCTGAATAAATATTTTCAGGCCAAATCTGTCTCTCAAGGCAAAACATGGTTCCTTATGTAAGATGAATTCTTCTTCATCAATGTGATTTTCTTCAGAGGAAGAAAAAAACCCCAACCATTTCAAAAAATACCCAACCAACTTCATCATTAGCTGTCTGGTCTAGATTTTGGGAGAGTCTTTTAAGGTTTATGGGGGTTCTGTGTGGCTTTTTTTTTTTTTTTTTCCCAATTAAAGGTCTTCCTTTTCTGGTAAGAACAACACAAATTCACACTGGGATTGTGAGAATCATACCTGAGATTTACAGTCCTTCTTTTCCCTAAGAGCAAAAATGTGGAAACAAATGCCCTTGAGGTTAGGAGCTTTTGAAATTTTGCTTCTTTTTGGAGCTTCTGGTGTTTTGTAATTGCATATAGGATCAGAAAATAACAAGGCAAGGAGAAGAGAAGGAGGAAGCAAAAAAAGCCAGTAAAGGCTTTTGAATTCCTCCAGTTTTAGTTGCTGGGAAATGCATCAGACAAGGGCTTTTCAGACCAAGTGTGCATGTCCAAGGTGGTCCCTGCAGTTCCACCCCACCTGCATGCTCCCTGATCCCTGCCAGCCCTTGGCTTACCCCCCAGCCTAATTGGCCAACTCTTCCCTGTCTGTGCTGCTCCTTTGAGGAAAGCACTTTTGTTGTTTTTTTTTTTAAGGGAAATTAATCATTTAAAATCTAGTTTTGTCACATTAAAAACTACTTGCAGACAAACTCATTCTTTTCACTCACATAGAAGACCTAAACCAAATGGAATTACCGAGAGTCCTCTGATATTCCTTTTTTAGCCCTGTCAACCATGAGGTCTCTCCTACCTTCACAACAGCTTTTGAAACTTAATCTCAGGAGTAAATTTGCAAAGAGCTCCAAGAAGGGTAAATCCTATTGGTTCTAGAGAAACAACTAAGGGCAACAGACATTTTTGGCAACACAGAAATCACTCTAATGGCCAGCTGCAGTTCTGAATCTGCCATCTGAGAGGAGGATAAAGACTTAGGTGTTGTTTAGTCTAGAGGAGAGGAAACTGAGGAGTGAATGTGACAGAGTCTTCCAATGCATAGGGATTTTTAGGAAGAGAGGAATGATTGATTGTTCTTCATAGGAGGAGAGGAAAGAGGAGGAATCAGCATAAGCTCTAACAAAGACAACTTAGGTCAGATATTAGAAAAACATTTCAGCTACAGTGGTGAAATACTGGAACTGGCAACCTAGGAGTGTGGAATCTCCTTCTCTGAAATTATGCAGAAAAAGTTTAGATAAATACCACTTGAACAGGCAACCCAGAAATGTGGAATTTCCTTCTCTGGAGTTTTAAAGAAAATGTTAAGACAAATGTCTGGTAGACATGGCTTAGCTACACTTGATCCTGTTTCATCCGGCTCAATGACCTCCAAGGTTTCTTCCAGACCTCCATTTCTGCGACACTCTGATGTATAGGACAGCGATAAATACTCATGCAACAGCTCCACCCACACCCCACTGCATTAAGCTTTGCTCACAAACACACACGCTGTGGAGGAGCCCCGAGAAGCTATGGATGTGGACATTAAAAAAGCAAACAGAAAACAAAAATGAAGACTCACTCAAGCCTCTGTGCCTATAGCAAATGAGCAGCAGAAAGACAGGTATCATCTCTGGAATCTTAGAACTCGCAGTCCAGTCAGCCAGCCACCGGGTCATTTCCCATCAGCTGGCTTTAGTAGACCATCCCTCATCAAAAATTTTATCAGAGCCCTCTTATCTTCTTCCTCTCACTTTCCCCTCTATTTAATGAAAGGAATGCTAGAGTGCAATCAGCTGCATCTTGCTCAGCACAGCTCAAGTTGTCTGTTTGCATTTCAATATTTTTTTCTGTTAGAGATCTCCCTGTACCACCATAAAAAACATGGCCTCTAATCCTCTATTAACTGTATTTAGCAAACCTCAAGTGTTTCCTCCATTTGCAATCTGGCTGGGCTTCAGCCCTGAAGCAAATTTCAGGTGGCTGTGGTCTAAACATTAACTCTGGTCTGGAGCGATTTGAATTACAAACCAAACAGACTGTAAAAGGAATCCTAAAGTGCAGTCAGAGCTCAGTCTGGGAATCTGGCTTTGTTCTCCTGAGCCTGCAAACCTACTCTTGAGCTGCTCCTCGGGCAGTCAAAAAATGGCCCGTTACTCATGGAGAGGAAGCACAGGTGTTACATTAAAGGACTGCAAAGGGAGCCATTTGGTACCAACAATACAGCTTTATTACTCATACATTTTAAAAATTTCCTTGTGTTTTATGATTAAAAACACATCACACTTTGATTTCCTAACCACCTCCTGTGTTTTGCTTCCAAATTTTTGACAGCCAGTTAATGATGAAGTTTTGAACTTATCTGCCAAAGTCTACTACGTGTGCATTTTCTGTGTTGCAGCTAAGAAAAGAATTCAGCCACAAATATACCCCTTCTCTAAAATTGCAACAGTTCAGACATGTTGCATACCTTAACTATCCATGTCCTCCAACAAAACCAAGGTAGCATCTGTTATGCAGGAGGCATCAGAGTGCTTCTAGCATCATAAAAAATCAAGGACCAAGTTTAAGCCTGCATCAGTACTTCACTCATGCTGAAGATGTGGAAGAAACGTATGGGAAATGGCAAATGCAAGTGATTTTATCCACACAGCTGGCAGCTTATAGACTGCTTTTAATAGGATTCAAGAGATGATCAGCTAGACCTTTAAATAACTAGACCTAAGAAAAGTTCTGAATAACAAATTCAAGTTATAATTTGAGGCAACAAATCAGCTATTGTGCTTTCTTTGCAAGAAGGAAGCTGCCTCTGTGATAAAATACGGTTAGGCACATTAGATGATCAATCACTGAACGTCTGGGGCTCAGGAATGCATCATAATAATTATGATAGCTACTAGTTTTATATTGCAGGCTGAAATCAATGGGACTTTTCATGTACTGGAAATCAGGCATGTGCTTCAATAGCTTCCTGAACTAGAGACTGATGTCAAAGAAGGATAAGCATGTGCTGATACAAACTGCTGAACAACGTTCTCAACTACTGTCCTGGAAAGGGGGTAGCATGAATTTACTAGCAGGCCCAAGGTGTCTTTGAAGTATTTGTTCTATTATAGGTTTATGTTACACACTAGTCATTCTGTCTTGTTATAGGACAGGAAATATTTTCTGCAGAAAATGGGGAAGAATATAATGGTCCTCTTTGAAGGATCCTTCTCTCTTCCCATCTAAGCTCTAATATTATACCCATATGCTGGCTGCTTTTGGACAACCATCTCTTTTTTCAAAGGCATCCTACAGCATTTAAGTGACTCTGCATTTGAAAGTTGCTAACCTTGAGGGATTTTCCACAGCTGCACGAGCAATGATTTAGAGAGACTGCTCCACAGATACTTCTCGTGGCCAAAGTCAACAGAAAGGAGTTTGATTTCTTTCAAGATACACACAGGTAAAATGAAGCCTGTGTTGGACTAGGTGACCTTGAAAGGTCCCTTCCAACCCAAACCATTCTGTGAGTCTGGGATTCTCAAGCAGTCCACACAGTAAGCACATCTAATAAATAAATAAATCAATCATATTTGAACTACTTTGATTAGTTTTCTCGTACAAAACACAGGTAAAGACTGGCTTGGCTCTTGTGGGCTTGGGATCAGAGTTTTCATCCAAAGCTTTGCTCCTTTGTGCCCTTTAAAACAATTACACTAGTCTGCCACAGTGGATGAAGACTTCTGCAAAATAATTCTTTGTTAAATTTGCCTAAAGACAGTTTTTGTTTCACTTTTTGAGGTAAGATTTGCGTCAGCTAAGTGCTCAAGTTTTTACTCACGTTAACTGCCCAATGCAGAGGAAGGATAACATATGAGTATGGCCAAACATCACACAGGAGGGATGCAAATATTTACAAATATTTATTTGTGTTCCAAGCACTTATTTCCCTCAATAGTCTTAATACCCTTTTGTTTGTTTGCTGTGAGCTGTTATTATTTGTGGGAATACACCTGTTTCCACATCATATGTCACTACAGATTAGGTATGTGTATAAAAAACAAGCACTGGATATTTGCCATTTATTGGTCATGGATCCTTTGTTATTAAATGCTTAAATCTGATGTGGCATGGGTGGAAATATCACTATGCTATAAAATTGGAACATATGCCGCATGTTACATTTCCTATCTCAAAACACTATCTGACAGTAAAGTCTTTGCAGCATTTCAGAGTCAGCAAAACAAGTCACAGGAGCTGCTTTATGTCTTCTAGACTTGCCTATGTATTCAAGCAGGTGAATGACAGGGTGGAGAACAGCCTCCTCCTTCCCAGTTCAGCACACTTGGTAAGGTACTTATGCCTGTCCTCTCTTCAGCCTGTCTTGGTGAAGAGCCTACAGGGCATCACGCAGACTAAACCAAACTTCTGGTAAAATCAGTAGGCAAATTCAGGGCAGTGAAGCTAAACACAACTGAAAAACCTCACTCTTAGCACACAAGAAATGGTCAATGTTAGTGAAAAATCCACATGCGGCTTCTCTTCCACTTGAGCAAATATTCTGCAACAGAAAAGTTTGTCTGTTCAACTGCATTAACTAACTCTGGTAAGAAATGCCTAGAGGCTATAGCCCAAAAGGAAATTTACATTTTCAAAAATGAAAGCAAAGAGTTAAAAAAAAAAAAAGACTATTCTATACCCTAGATTCTGTACCTCAGTGGTGAAGGTTTGCTTAGGCAGCCAAGATGAACGCCCTTGCACTTTGCCCTGTGTAGGGCAGCCAGGACACAGGGTATTTGGACAGGCCACAGTGAGAACATCAGACCTTCTGGAAAATGATGTATGTCTCCTGCAGAGCTGTGCAACATGACATGATGGAGAAAAAAAAAAGAAAAAAAAAAGTGTGAAGGCATTTGCCCCTCACTACAAGAAGGACATTTTGGCCTGGAGCGTATCCAAAGAAAAGCAACAAAGCTGGTAAGAAGACTAGAGTACAAGTCCTGTGAGGATCAGCTAAGGCAACTAGGGTTGTTTAGCCTGGAGAAAAGGATGCTCAGGGGAGACCTTCTCCCTCTTTACAACTCCCTGAAAGGAGATTGTAGGGAGGTGGGGGTCTGTTTCTTTTCCTAGGTAACAAGCAATACGACAACAGGAAATAGCCTCAAGTTGCACCAGGGGAAGTTTAGACTGGATATTAGGAAAAATGTCTTCACCAAAAGAGCTATCAAGCCCTGCAACAGGCTGCCCAGGGCAGTGGTAGATTCCCTATCCCTCGAGGGATTTAAGACACATAGATGTGGTGCTGAGGGACATGGTTTAGTGGTGACCTGGCAGTGCTGGTTTAACGGTTGGACACAATCTTAAAGGTCTCTTCCAACCAAAATGATTCTATGATTTCCACAGTTGTGCCCCCAACAAGGGCTGGCACAGAACAGCTCTATACTTTCACAAAGACCTTGGTTTGGCTATATCTTTGACCTCCTGTATGAGGCTGTAGCTGGAGTCTTTCTGGCCTGTGCTCTGTAGGCAAAAATTGTTTCAGGAAAAGTAAACGTAATTCAAAGTGATGCTGCCAGACATGGCAATGTTATTTTCGCATGTTTAGTCCCAGTGAGTACAGCTCACGTGCAATCTACATTGTGAGTGAACAATAAACTAATAGTGGGAATTTTGATTAATATCAACCTATGTCAATCATACCCCTTTTCACCATCCTGCTTGATGGCTCCTGTGGTTACTGGTACCAGCACATTCATCACTTCCATACTGAATCTCGCCACCAAGGAGCCCTGAACACAGTGGAAATACTCCTGTGCATGCTGCCTGGTGTTTCTGTTTCAGGCTTACTTTCTTGTTGTACAATCAAGGTGTACAGTGATATTCAGAAACAAAACACTGCTGCTTTTTTTTTCCTCCCTCCCTGTGGTTTCTGTGTTACAATTAATCTAATTTCTAGTGACCTGGCAAGAGAATGCTTTCCATGTAATTTGGCAATGCCACGTTGATGTGAAGCATTAGCTTCTACATGCCAAGAACAGGATTTTCTCAGCTTGATTCCAGGTGCTAACAACGGGATACAATGTGACCACCAAGACCAAAGAATCCACAGTGAGAAGGTGTATTTTTAAACCATGGAAATAACAAGTCAAAGTAGGATTTTTATTCTAGATTATTCCAGCTGTTTTAGGTCTTGGCATCTCAGCTAATCTCTAGACCCATGCTGATTTTGCTATAATTCAAAATGTTTTATAATTATTTCATAACCCACTATCCAGGTCAATTATTTTTAGCTTTGTCCTGAGTGTGAATGAGGACAACTTTCAGTGAGAGGCCCCAGCTGCAACCAGAGACTCGGGGTACCAGGCACACACTAAGATACAGCCCTTCCTCCAGCACCAGTGCAGGGATTTGGGGAAAATGCCTCTCTGCCCTCCATGGTGTGTTTCCAAAATATCATCATCTTATTACCCTAGAACAAATTGGGGAAAAAAAAAAGCTCAGCCCAACTTTTAATTTATTTTCTCCTGCTTGATGAGTTAAGGTATAAATAATATTTGCTGGGAACACATTCCCTAAATGCCCACTTCTTTATTCCTAGGATATACACTTGAAAGGTTGCAGTTTATATTCATATCTGAACATAGTAGACTCCAAAACAGATTTCATTCTACAGCTGGCAAAGCTTGGGGATTTCAGATCACAGCAGGCTCTACAAATGCTTCCTTCAGTTTCAGACCATGGCGCTTTTGAATCCCCATACTCTCTTCACATTTCAGATTCAGACAAATGCCAAAACTAATAAAAAGTCTTCAATACCACAGAAGTAAAACTAGAAAGCTAAATTGTGCATCATTTACCAGCACCACTAAAGAAAAGAGACAGGTTCATCTAAATATCTTGGGAAACCTTAGCAAAGCAGGCAGCACGTTGGGTCAGTTTAATGTTCAGGACCAACACGAGTACAACACAGCAGAGAGGGAACAGTCTCAGAGGTTCCTAGAGTGTGTTGAAGATAACTTCCTTATACATCTGGGAGTGAACCTACTGGGGAAGGTACCCTGCTGGACCTGCTTTTTGGGAATAGAGAAGGACTGGTGGGGGAATGTAATGGTTGGAGGACATCTAGGGCACAGCAATCACAAAATGATCGAGTTCTTCATTCCTAGAGAAGTAAGGAGGAGGAGCAGCAGAACTGCCATGTTGGACTTCCAAAGGGCAGACTTTGACTTGTTTAGGAGTCTGCCTGACAGAGTCCCTTGGGAGGCAGTCCTGAAGAGCATAGGAGTCCAAGAAAGATGGACGCTTTTCAAGAGGGTAGTCCTAAAGGCACAGGAGCAGGCCATCTCCACAAGCTGTAAGACAAGCCAGCAGCAAAGATGACCTGAAAAAAAGCATCCTGAGTACTGTGTTCAGTTTTGGGCCCCTCACTAGAATAAAGACATGGATTCTCAGGCACTGGAACAGCTTGCTCAGGGCAGTGGTTGAGTCCCCATCTCTGGAGGTATTTAAGAGTTGTGTAGATGTAGTGCTGAGGGATATGGTTTAGTCAAGGTCATCTCAATGTTAGGTTACTTTGGCTACTTAAATCTAGTCAGAATTTCCAACTGACAGGTCATTTTCCAGATAGAAAATCCTTCAACTCTCAGTATTTTTTTTTCTTTTTTTTTTTTTTAAGAAAAACAAAAACCTATTGGGAAATTAAAATAAAATCCTTTTGGTTATGATCAGCTAGCTTTTTTCATGGTTTTTTTTTCTTTCATAGAAAGCCATGAAAATCTTAATGGAGCACTGTAAAGAGATAACACTAGAGCCATTCAGATACTAACAAGGGTGGGCTCTGCAGACTGGCCCAGTCCCCTCCATAGTTATGGTTCAAGTTGCCTCTTATTAATGGCTTTGTCAACACCTGAGATTTTACCATAGACCTTCTTGGCCTGTTTCTGCAGTACAGTTACTATTGAAACTGGTGGAAAGTCTGCTTGTAAAGTGCTCTGCAACAGCATGCAAAGCTCTGCAAAGATATGCATAGAAGCTCTTCCAAAATGGGAGCCAAGATGGGAGGAGTAAGGTACAACTTCAGCCATCCCATCTCGCATGGGGCTTTGCAAAGTGACCTGCCAGCTACAAAACAGCTTTGATCATTGACAGAAAGAGAAGCTGAAAATGAGCCACAGGGAGAGTTTGGACAGGCAAAGGTCAGTGCTTCAGCATGGCAAGGGTGAGCAGCCACACAGAAGTTGTATTACTGACCTGAAATACAGAATTTCATCTTTATGATCTTCAATTACCAGTTAAGGCTCTGCTCCAAACCAGGTTGCTTGGGTTGGGTACAGAAGATATGAACTGCTTGTGAAAACCTCTTCCTATTCAAGCTGGAGGCCCTGGCAGCCTTTACATGCATTTCTACAGACTGGTGTCAATCCCTCAGAGAGCTTTCTTTGGCCAAGACAACTTTAGCACAAATTGATGATGCATGTCTTGCAACTAAGGCAAAAAAAACCCTTCATGTGTCCAAGACCAATACCTGATTTTCAGTCTTAATTTTGACTGCAAAGGTATTTCCCGATCAAATATTCTCTACGAGGGTCCTCCACAGTACATACACTTTCCATAACACTACAAGTGGTTTATTTAGCGTTGTGGCATTTTAGTTTTAATCAGCATCCCTCCACTAGTACTGTCTGCAGCACAGACATGACTCTCTTGGCAAAGGGATCTCCCCTTCCTCTCAGAAAACGGCTTTTTCTGCAAAAATACTTTCAGGTGGAATAAATAAGCCTGGACTGAGAAGAGTGTCTGTTGTTATATGCAACATAGAGTACAATATTTGTGTATGAATGAGACCTAAAATTTTACTTTTTTTAATTAAAACCAATAAAATAGGTTGGTGATTGTTGTTGTTTTGGTTTGGGGTGTGGTTGTTTTTGTTTATTTGTTTGGTTTTGTTTGGTTTTTTGTGGTTTTGGTTTGGGGTTTTTTTGTTTTTTTTGTTTTGTTTTTTTTTTTTTTCCCCAAGATCACTAGTTCATATTAATCCTTGAAAATTAAGTTTTAGTACTTAAAGACTATAAACTGTTTTAAAGAAACAATCTTGTCAGGATTTACGAGATGTCATTTGGGCAACAGACTTAGTGTTTTGTATATTTACCATATTATGAACAACTAAAATCTGCCTTGGTGTTGTAGCCACCTTGCTGCAGAAACAGAAAATGTGACCAGCCTGGTGGGAGGGGTGTGTGGAAAAAAAATAGTGCTTTGGATTTAAAAGGCTTTGGCACCATTTCCAAGGTCTCCGACAAATTTATAAAATTTGTTTTATTAACCACATTAACGGTGCTGCTGAGTGAACTATTGATTTATTTAGGTCCTCTCCAACAAATTTTCAAAGGTAAGTTCAACTCCAAAATACAATAAAACCTCAATAAATAAATTACTTGTGTCAGAAATGGGGGGGAAGGAGCAAGGAAGCTGTCATGGAACAGGTGCTGATGTTTAAAAAAAAAAAAAGATTAATTGTTACAAAACATTACCAAATAGAAAAAGAACCTTTAACTCGTCTGGATCTGGGCATACAAATACTTGCAGAATGCTGTGACCTAACAATTAAAAAAATAATAATTTCAATGTTTCCAGGTGAACATTTATAGAACAGGATTCAATAACTGCATCATGGGGACTCTTAAGACTTTTTGAGACCAGCCCGATGCCCAGCCAGAAGTACCGAAAGGCTGATAAATGAATTGCATATTCAGGTCAGGAAAAAAGACTTTACAATTAAACCACACCCATCCAAAAATCAGTATCCCTACCATCACTTTTTCTATAGTTCATATATTCTGGGAAATTTTAGAAACAATAAGACTTGTGCTCTAGAAAAAAATAGATGTATTCTGGGAAATTCTCACTTCCAAATATTTCCATATTGCATCTGTATTCTCTTATGCTAAGAATATCATTGAGTCGTAGAATGGTTTGGGGTGGAACAGACCTTTAAAGGTCATCTAGTCCAACCCCCCTGCAAGGAGCAGAGACATCATCAACTGAATGAGGTTGTTCCAAGCCCTGTCCAACCTGACCTTGAGTGTTTCTAGGAATGGGGCAGGTACCACCTCCCTGGGTAACTTGTGCCAGTGTCTCACCACCCTCATTGTAAAAAATTTCTTTCTTCTAGTCTAAGTCTCTTCTCTTTTAGTTTAAAACCCTCACCCCCTGTCCTGTCACAACAGGCACTGCTAAAAAGACTGTCCCCATTGTTCTTATAGGCCCCCTTTAAGTACTGAAAGACCACAGTAAGGTCTCCCTGGAGCCTTCTCTTCTACAGGTTGAACAACCCCAATTATCAATAAAACTCTACCATGGAAGTTGATGGCCCTTTTCTGAACTGAGACAGTGGCTCTGGCCTGGAGCACTTTTCCTAAGTCATACCACCAGTCCAGGTAAGAGCCAGGAATTAATCCAGCTCTCCCAAAGCCCAGCATAATACTTAAAGCCAGTTTACCTACTCCTAAAACTATGCCCTACTTCCTACCTTGACTTCAGCAGGCAAACACTTCTGAAGCGTTCTGAAGCTCTGAAGCGCTTTGTGATTCCCTGCTGGAACCACCCCCCACCTGATGCTTCCTGGTTCAACGCTAGCAGAGGCAACATCAAGTGTTAGCACACATCGGGTCTGCAATATGGTGTGTTTGCTTCCTTCAGACTTCTCAGATAAAATTCTTATTATCCTGCCTTGAACCACAGAAGATTTACCTTCACCTGTGCTAGTGCCAGGATTTCACTGTTCCTGTTTTACCCCCAAACCAAAGGCTAAAACTCCAACAATTATTATTTTTAAAAAGGAAAAACAAAACAAAA
This sequence comes from Megaceryle torquata, assembly GCA_024611175.1. Lineage (NCBI taxonomy): Eukaryota > Metazoa > Chordata > Aves > Coraciiformes > Cerylidae > Megaceryle > Megaceryle torquata. The sequence continues at coordinate 69,542 of JANIJG010012285.1, forward strand.
CACCACAAAGCACACAGTAGAATAGCAGCAGCCACAAAAAACTTGGACATTACACAACCCATGGAGAGGGGTCTGGAAGAAATAACTGGTGTTAACTGCCGGATTGCAGAGGGGCTACTTAACAGGAGCTACTTAGCCTGGCACTTTATGCACAGAGCTATTTCTGCCACAGACACTGGAAAAATGTATTTGCCAAATGAAATAATCCAGGCAGGTCCCTTATGTCCTAGTAGAGAAGCAGAGCTAAGGAAAACAGCATCTAACATCTTCCACAAAGAATCAAAACCAGAAAATATTCCTAACATCTGGGATACTCAGGGTGAAATTCTCACCCTGTGGAAGTCAACACCAAAATGCCCATTGAGTTGAAAAGGGCCAGGATTTCACTTTCAGATTCCACAAAGAGTCTTAGCCTCCCTTGGCTCAGGATGAAGGACTGGGATAGCCAAGTAGGCAGCACAGTCCGTTCCTGAATTAGAAGAATAGGCCAAATTCAACAATACCGCAAGCCCTGCAAGACTTGCTTACATCAGGCCTGGACCAATCCCAACCCTAGTCCTGTTCCCCAGTGTTGAGCAACAGCTGCTCTTGGATTTGTGATCCTCATTCACAGTGGTGCTGCCACAAATTCAGAGAGGGAAGTGCAATCTTCCTCGATGGCATTTATTCCAGGGGCACAAAGTTGCTGGGATGCCAGACCAAGAGGGCAGTTTAGGCTTGGAAGACAAGAGAACTGATGATAAGACCTGTACTAAAGCAAAATCTTCATCCAGATATTATTTTTCCATAAATGAGTGCTAAGAGCTTTTCTGTGGGAGCTGTTTTTCCTTTAGGGAATTGAAAATATTGCCTCTGCTGTCATCGTTCTCTGGTGGTCTACTTAATGAGGTGCTTTTGCAGATGAAATGCTAATTTGTGCTGTTCCCATGGTGTTGAACCACTGTCTGGGTCATCATTTCCCAAGCTGCTGACTCACTTCCTCTTCCCCTGTCATCCTGCACACTATTGCATGGCCTCATGCAAATGCCAGGATGTCCTACTTTAAAAGCAGCTTCCACTGGTATGTGTCTGATATCCCTCAATACACAAAGTAACCAAGTATGTCCAACAGTCCCCAGTTGTTTTATCTTCCTGGTGTAATAAAGCATAGGAAATCATGACCTATGCAATCCCTGCTGCAAGAAACAAGTACCCATTTTGGAGTTTAAAAAAAATAAAAATCACTTGAGATAGATTTCATGCAATTCTGCCAGCAGAAATTAGAGAGGTCTCTCCAGGAACTCCACAACAAAAATTCATCTGCAGTCAGTCTCCCAGTCAGAATCTGCTCAGTCCAATGATAACCCAAACCCACCAAGTTTATGGGGTTACTTCAGATACTGTGGCTATAGCTGGGAATAGACTCTTACTTGACCTCCCTATCTCAACTAGAAGTGAAGCAGAAGTTGTCTTGGCCATACCAGAGGTCAAATATTAGATGGATGCCATAAAACTACATCAGAATCTTAGATACAGATAAAATTACCACAGATTAAGAAAAGCTTGGTGAGAAAATAATTAGGTGAAAAAGGGAATGCAATGACCAGGAGAATTTTCTACATTTTCTTGCTTGGAAAAGAACTACTTTGTAAAGTCTTGGAGAGTATTTACTCTGCAGAACTGTGCACAGAAACAACGGGCTCACGTAGAAATATGCAGACACATTTTGGTTACATTTAAATAATGTAGTACTCCTGAAAAAAACTCTCACACATTAACAGAAAGCTTCCTGGCAATGGTGGTGTTATTTATCCTACATCGTGCAGACACTAGGTACTAAAGATTTTTTTCCTACTATAAGGTAAAAGCAAACAAGATAAAAATACGTGACTCTGGCTTTTTCTGCCTTTCTTTAGGGATGAGCCAAGATTATTTGTGTGCTGGACAAAAGGATGCCAGCACTGACACTTACTATGTTGATATTTTTCCTATTATACTCGGTATGTTAATAAGAAGGACAGTCTTGTGAAATGTGACTATTTCCCAGCTCGACAGCAACATCCCTGTGCCAGACAGAGGCTGTACTCCCAGCTCTGCTCCCATCCCAAGGCTCTGACTATAATGCACCTGGTCTCTCTGTATGATCTATTTTGACTGCATGCTTGTGAAGCTGGTCTAGATGTCACTGCTAATACACTATGGAATCCTTATTTTCAGACAAAACCTCTGACTTCTGCTGGAAAATGAGTCATAAATAGCAAGCATCAAAGTAAAACATTACAGACATCCCAAATTCCCAAGCATTTGACAACACAAGTCTAGCTTAATTTCTAAAAAAAAACCAAACAGGACAGCAATATGTGTTCTTTGCTTGAAAGCAACAAAAAGGGTGGTGTAGTCACGTTTGTATCAGGAAAAGAGATCACAGAACTAAGTATCTTTCCAAAATGATCGGCTAATGCTAAGGGAGAGAAAGACAACCAACTGTTCACCAACGACACCACTGTAAAGATCAGCCACACTTTCTTACTCAAACTGTCATTTCATCTACAGACTACAACTCAGCCAGAGATACAGGCAGACTGAAATGAGCCATTGGTGTTACAGCAACATAACAATATGACAAGTTGCCCAGCACAATCCAAATTCAGGCCAATACTAGGGATGGAGGGGAAGGGCCAGAATACCCTTCTGTTCCTTAATAATTACCCTTAGCTGCAACACCTACAACAAATAGTTCAGGAGATCCATTTCTGTCCCTTCAGACCTGTCACCTGCTCTAGCTCAACAACACAGCTGTGAGACCTCATTTAGTGGTCACCATCAACAAGCCACACCACAAAGACCCACATCAAAGAAATTCTGTTCCTGTCATGCTCCATAGAGCCTTCTCAAAAGACATTCTGTCACTCCTGGGAGGTCTGGAGAACACTGCATTACTGTGAGCTGGAGGGCAGGCAGGAGGCTCTGCCCCAGAGCCTCCCAGCTGGTTTTGAGGTTTTGCTGTGCTTCAGATAACCATTCAGCCTTTCAGGTGCTTACAATAATTACAACTGAACCTCCAAAACCTTTTGAGGTTCACCCATCTCTACACATAACCATATATAAACAGTGCATAGAAACCTGCCAATGTTAGCAGCGAGCACACAGGACTTGACTTGCTGCAAACACTGGTTAACACTTCATTCCTTAGCCACCAAGGAAACCCACAGTGACTGGTATTTAGGAAAATGGCTCCTCTTCAGAATAATTAATTCACGCAGTTCCACAATATTGTTGTTCAGGTTCCAATCTCACCCTTTTCTTTTATCTTAACTAATGGAGCTAAAAATGTAAGCACCAGCCACCTGTAACTCCAAACAGAGTAGTACAGAAAGTCAACAATTTAAACTGCTTTTCTGACCATGAAAATTAGTATATGCTCTTATTGCTGATTTTAGCAAAACATCTAAGCGGGAGTTTAAAAAAAAATAAGTTATGTTTCACTTCAAAATACATTGTTTGCTAAACGGATACAATTCTGTTTCTGCCAGCTGGTCTATTATGAGGATATCCCACACATGCCTTTATGGTTACCCTGGGAAAAAAAAAAAACAAAACACAAAACACTTCTGAATCTGTAGGTGGGTTCTCACCAGTGAGGTAAAGACATCAGTGCTCACAGGCACAGGAACAGTTGCCTTCTTGAAAGTGTGGTGGGTTCTGTTTTTTCCAGCCTCTGCCTTTGGGTCTGAGAATTACCCAAGATTTTCCATCCTGACTTTTGATTCAAATGAAGTCCAGATGGTACCACTCAGAGTCAACATTATCTGGAGACTTTTCAGTGGCTGGTGGAGCTAAAAACGTTTTGAGGTTAGGAGGGGTCAGTCTGATATCCTGCAAAACAGAGGAGCTCACCACACCGCTCCTGCATCAAACCCATGCCATACAGCTGAGCCACAGAAGACCTTTAAAACTACACCCTATCTTGTTTTAAAGGCCATCAGTGCAGCTAAAATAAATAGATGCAGATTAAAAGATCCAATAAACTAAGTTTGCACTGTCTGGTATCAGTATTACAAAACTGGCTCTACTTTTCAGCCCTGTGTGCAGGTCAGAGTCAGTCCCTCTCTCCTTGCCTCTCTAAGATTCAAGTGCACACGTGGAAGCAAAAAAAATATTAAATAATTATGGGAAGAAAATGTTGAAGCTCCTTCTATTCCTTAAAGGTTGAAGCCAGAAATAAATCCCAGTTTCTGGAAGTATCTATGCTTAATTTTTATTTTCTCCACTTTTTTTCCCTTTCATCAGCTAAAGCAAACACTGTTCCTGTCCTTTCACAACTTTTCAGCTCTATTCTTCTGGGATTTTTCCTTTAACTATTTCAAGTAGCTCCAAGGGTTTTGAAAGTCTGATAGTACCTAAAACTACACAATTTCTTGGTGTTTTGTACTTCCCACTGACTTGCAAATCTTGGTAAATTTTGAAAAGTTACCGAATGACAAAAGAACAAGTGGCATGTGATACCAGCCTCCCTACAAAACATGAGCATCAGAATCACCTAAGCAAATACTCTGCATTTCAACACCAAGATCTCTTTCCCTTGACATAAGCAAAATCCACCAACAAAAGAGCAATATGTTTTATTTCCTTTTCCTTTGGTAAACATCCTACTTTGCTTGAGCTACTGCAAACCACAGAATGCTGTACTGCTTTATTTGTGAACAGTTTCAGAAAGGTCAACAGAAGTCACAGAGATGACAAGAAAAAAACAGATAAACTATTCACTAGATGCTGCATTCCACTGGTCTGGATAAATAAACAAAATCTGATCCAGTTATTATAGTAATGTCTCTAAGCAAGGTATCAGAAAACTCTGGTACCCCAGTCGTTGATCTAAGGCACTCCCAGCAGCATCAGCTCTGTGCCTGGAGCACATGGGACCATATTTTCTGACAGGAGAAGGTGCAGATTCTGCAGTATGAGCACATAAGCTCTATATCTCGGATGTATGCTCACTACAGGCACTGTCAAAAGCTTTTTTTTTAAGTCAAAGAGACTTCAGTGGGCTTTGAATTAGACTAATTTCAAACATCTACCTCTAAAATCTGCCCTGATTAGTCACATGCTACTAAACAAACACTCTTCCAAGACTTCATTCTTCCCATTTACATGGGCTCCTATTTTCCCTGAAGTGGCCACCTCTATCCTTTTTGCTGATCTGATTTGGCTGTAGTGAGTTTAAGTGCAAAACTAGGATCTATCCTGTCTCCAGAGACTATGGCTTCAAATCAGCCTGGTACAGAACTAGGTGCTAAACTTGCAAGGCAATGCTAATCTTTCTGAAGTCACTCATTCAATCAGATGAATTAAAGAAATTTAAGCACCATGTGAAATTGCAGCCTGAGAGGTATGCTTCCAGTCACAGTTCCCTTTAGCTATATTCCTTCAGTTATAAAATCAGAAAGCACAAGATCCCAATCAGTTATTTTTCTGATTATTAGTAGTACTATTCTACTGTGCAAAGAGCTTTACTTCTATCCTATTTTATTTTCTCATAGAAACAGGCACCTCCACCAAGAAAATATGGAAATATTAATAATTAAAAAACCCCCCACCATTAAACATTTCCCTCCTTATCATACCAGAAGACTTAAAAACATGCTTGATTTTCTACATGTGTATAGTCCTTCATGACATAAATGCTTAAATTAGTACAGCTGCTTAAATGTTTTTCTAAATCAACATCAGAATAAAAATTCATTCTGAGCTGAATTTTGGCAAATTCAAGTCTGAAAACTAATTTTTAAACATATTTAGAAAAATTTAGTTCAGCTATATTTGACTTTTATAGAACATACAAAAAATCAGTTAAGAGATTCCAGACATTTTCTTTTTTTGATTCTCATGTGATTTAAAACCAGCTTTATTTCTTCAAACCTGAACTTTCCAAGTGATTAATAGAAGACTAACTATTTTCCCAGTTTGAAATAAAACCCTAAAAAAACCCAACCAAGCACCTTCTAAAAATAATTATTGTTGTTTTAAAATGATGTTCTGGGCACACAAAGCATGAGTTTGAATCTTTTGGATGCCACATATTGCAGCTGCAAGCTAGATTTTGCATGCAGAATCAAATTGGAGATATAAAATCCTTTTAGCCCCAAGGTGAAATATTTCTGTCCCAGGTGGCCCAGGCAATGACTCCATGAACTCACCACAGATGCCGTTTCCCTGCACTATTGTGCTGGATGAGACGGTGAACAATCAGTCCCTGTGTAGCCCCTCCCAAAACAGTCACGATTCTGACTGTCCATGTCCTCTACCACACCTTGTTTCACATCACATTACGTATGGCCTTGCAACCACAGAATATTCCTGTTATAGTAATGTCAGTGTTGCAGTAAGCCCATAAAGGAGTCAGGAATTTTACCCTTTGCTTCATTTTGAAGCCCAAACAAACCCACAGAGATCAGTCTCGTGGCATGTCTGGGATTTTGACAAAATCAAAGCGAGGAGCAGATTGTGATAGAGATGTTGTCAGCCCTGTCTCATTGTACATCCACATATTTGTGTTTTCCCTGACAAACACACAGCCCAGAGCTCCACTGGGGTCATTCCAAATAGAGATAATCAATATCGAGAGACGACCAGCTCTTCCAGATGGGGGAAGATGATGTTCAGCACATCAGAGGTGAAAAGAAACCATCTCAGAACAAATTACTTAGAGTAGCTACACTGATGGTAACTCTGCTCATTGAGTATCTTGCCCAAAGAATGTAAAATAGGCTAAATTATTGTATTTTAAATGACTGTGTATTTTATTTTGTACATTACTCTGTTGAACTTTTGCAGCTAATAGTGTGCATGTGGTCATGCATATACATGCATATTTAACCCCCATTAAGCCCTTCACTCCTCTGCTGTGGCAATACACACTCCTGTTCCCCACACAAAGCTGTGACTGGGGAAGACGTGCTGCTGAACCAGGAACAGAAAAGATGGCAACACGCAGCCAAGCAAAAACCCGTCCCTGTCCTACACCTACATGCTCCTCACAGGCACCCATCTGGTCTGGCTCAGCAGTGCGCAGGGCAGGAAGGCATAAGATTAAAAGGAAGGAAAAAGCAGAAGTGCACACCCTGGCTGAGATCAGGCTTATCTGACACGATCTTTCCTTGGGTCATGTACTGACTTTCATTGGCTGCGCCTACCATTTTTCAAACTGTGGCTCATGAGTAACTCTTAGGATTTAACAGGACTCATTAAACTTAAGAAGACATTTGAGAGTAATGTAATTTATTCTGAAGGAATCACCATCCACAGTGGAAATGCTGAAGGCAGAAAGCAGGTCCCCTTGGACACAATTCTGAAAAGAGGCTGAGTCAGCAGTTCTCCAGCACTACTAAAGACTTCCTCTACCTTCAGGCACTAATTTGTCTGAAGACTTTTGTAAGGCTTTTGCTAAAGAGAACCAGAAAGCATATGAAAATGTGCTTTGCTGGTAACACTTTCCATCTGTTCCCTCTGAAGGAACAGGCAGGGAAAAGGTGTGTTTGGAAACACCTCAAACTAAAGCACTGGGGCTGTCAGGGTTTTTTAACAGCACAGCTGTCAGTGACTTCACTGAGGTGGCAAACTTAAAACCTCTGCCTCTCAGAAAAGGTACTTTTCCTGCTCTTTATCCCACACTCAGAGGTTCAAGCAAGGGTTTCCAGAGAAGATCCCTATACTGAATGTATGTGCAATGCCATAGGAACAACATCCCCACCTGCTGCTTGGAGAAGCACCACAGTATAGTGCTGGATAAAGTAGCAGCTTTGGGCTGGGTTGGTGGGTTGGTTGTTTGGTTGGGGTTTTTTGTTGTTGTTTTGGGGTTTTGTTTGCTTGGGTTGGTTTTGTTTGTTTGTTTCTTTTACAGGGATATGCCTGTCTCTTCCTCATTTAAACCACCATTAGCACGGAATAGCTCTGTTAAAATCAGCCAGATCATCATGGGACAAAAAAAATGAAACAAACAAAAAAAACCCCACCACACTCCCAAATTAACAGAAAATAACATTTAAAAAGAAAACAACAGACAACCACCAAACAAAATAGTCACTGGCACTCTTCTTTGGAGATTTCCTTTCATTTCTGTATTCATCGTGTTAGAGCTGATCAAACGTATAAATTTTGAAGTTTTGTCTTATTTTTGACGCTGGCAATCAAGTACTCTTTCCAAAAGATGTTCAAGTAAAAGACAACATAAACACTGGGTAACAATAACTCTCTAATCAAGGAGATCTGGGCCTTCTTTCCAGAATCAGGCAACTCAAAGAAAATAGATTATTCCTGCAGTTCCTGTACTTAGAAGTGGTATTTTAGTCTGACTAATCTCTGTTTCATAGTCTAAGTAACATTATTTTTATTCCCTATTGTGTTTTTCCCAAACTTTAAAAGCAGATACTTACTGTTGGAAGTCTTCAGCTGCTGTTGAATAACCACAGAGGAGAAATGAGCTGACCATTAATCCTATTTCACTGCTCAGTTCCAAATTCAAAAGTTATTATCTCAACTGGGTCATCATTCAAGCAATGTTATTAACCTTTCCTGATGACAAATGAACTAAGTCACATGGCTTTAATACCTAAAGAACTATTCAAAAGAAAACTACACATTCATGTACACAAAAGATAAGGAGTTGCAGCTAAGTTACCCATTTGCATTCCCAGGTTACGACTGCTCCCTTCCTGGGTGCAAAACCAAGATCAGTAGCAGAACTATTTCCCATCTTGTACACACGTATACAGAGATCAGCGATTTACAGTCCTCTCCTGAGGCATGTCCATTGCAATCAATAGGCATGACCTTCATGATGAGCAGATGGGACCCTCAAGAAACCCACATCATAGCTGCTGCAAGCTTGTTTTTAAAGCACTTGGAACCTATTCACACCACCATGTTTAAACACTATTTCCTCCAACTACAACGACCAGCCAACAAAGCCAAAGCTATACCACATCCTGCAGTAGCTGTACCTTAAACTAATGCCATTTATAGTGCCAAACCATGCTTGAAACATAATAGTCTCAGAGATGTGTTCTCTTCCTAGATCATAATATTTTAGCCATTTTTTACCAGAAAAGAAAGTTGAAGTTAATTGGCATAATATCCAGGATCAGTAGAGAATTTAAATTCACTATTTGCTCAAAAGTGTTTTCGGTTGAAGCTTTTCTCTGGATTTGTAAAATTAGTGAAAGGAACAACAGCCTGGAGAGAACAATCTCCTGCAGACCTCCAACAGTCAAGTGTGGACTCAAGTTGAGAGGAATCCCCAAAAGGTTTATTCCAACTGCCAGAAAACATGGAAGCCCTCTGGCATTAAGGAGAAAAATCTAAGGCTTTCAGTACGAACTACCACAAAACCAAGAATAATACCAAGTACTGCCAAAGGAGAGTAAGAAATGTTAAAGACAGATACTGGGAAGTTTGCTTAGGAGAGCAGGAGGAACACCAGCGTGTCAGTCATTCCACATCCTAACATCGGCTGGAGCCAATCTCTGATGCTTCAAAGAGAAGGAAAAAAAAAAAAATCCCATCCACAAATAAACCAACAAATGAATCATCGTCAACAGCAGCAAGAACAATAAACACAAGCCATGCTGGTCAAATGAAAAGGAATATAAGGAAAATAAATTCTCCCTGGTTCCTGTAAGCCATGCTGGCTATCTTAGAACTGGATTAATAGTAGAATACACATACATTATTTTTAATTCTAAGTATCTTTTGAAGCAGTGTCATGAGATCTTACATAGTATCTGAGATAAAAGCATTGCTGTCAGTGGCACATCAGAGCTGAAGAGGAAAGGTACGCTCCCTCTTTAGAGATATTTGATAACAAAAAGAGTTGTCCTGGAGCAGTTCTCAGATGTGTCTTGTAAAAAGCTGTCTTTTCTTTAGCTCCCAGTACTTTCTTCTGTTGTGGCTTCCCCAGCCACCAGGTAGGTGCAGCCCTACAGACAACTACTAGTGAATGCTTGAGCAGAGGAAGACCCAGGGAAAGTCAGGGATAGTGTTCATCTGAGATTTGCACTTGAGTAGAAAAATAATTATGGTGAGCACAGGCTCTAAGTATCATAAATACTCTTGTAATGTGTTCACTGCAGCATCTTGTGAAGAGCACTCACTTTTCAGCACAGGAAAGGACCCTGGATGAACAGAGCTACAAGATTTGTCTGCTTGAGATCATCTATAAAAAGCTATGGGGCTTATGTTTCCTGTTGATGTTTTCCATTTCTAAAAGTGTCTGACTGTTGCATACAACTTCTAACACCTAGCAGTGTTCTGATTACATAGCGAGATCCTGCCAGAGGACAGCCAGATTTGTCCACGTGACAGTCACTTCTCTCATTTACACCTTCCAAATGGCGGGTCTCCCGTTTTAGTGCAAGGCTCCTCCCTCTGTTTTTCTTCTTCCTGTCTGTGCAGCCACTGAGCCACCGGGAACTTGAGAATTAGACTCAGCACAGCAAATAATCCACAAATATGGAACACAATTTGTTTTCTCCCACTTCTGTTATCCTGTTTCCCTTTTACCTTAGTTTTTCTAAATCCCCATTTCTCCCTTACCTCTTCCTTCTCCTCACATTTGCTTTTAGGCTTACGAAAGGGGAAGGAGAGATGGAAAAAGAGAACATCAGGGTCAGCAAAGCTGGGCTCAGCCTTGCCAATTCCCCTGCCCTACTAACTTGTTGCTTTTCCCTTGCTGCCGGATTGGTGGTTCAGGCTGTGAAGGCTGCTCAGTGCCATTGTCCTCCTGCCAGTGCTCTTTCTCCACCAGACCAGTCTTCATTAATGAAGCCCAGCTGGTCTTCACTGACCTTGTACCAGGTACCCCAGGGCTGGCAGCAGCTCCTCGTTAGACATCAGCCTCATTCAGCCCACTGGAGGGTGAAGGCAGCAACTGAGGGCTGTTAAGTCCAGCACATACAAGCTGCCGAGGCAGCAAGGAAAAGGAAAATAAGCAACAGAGGCGGGTGGCACTGTTTCCTGCATGTCACACTTGTTATGCATGGTTTCCCCAAATATTAGGATGTGACACAGAAAAGGAGTTATAGGCACCTGCAGCAGATGATTCAGCTTCAATAAAGGAAGTTTATAAGGTCTCAAAGTAGTGAAGGAAAGTCATCACACTGGTTCTAGGAAAACAAATAAGCACTGAACAGGTGCCAAAAATGACTTGGCACTTCCAGTCACCTTGTGGTTCATTTCCAATGCAAGCTAAGAGGCAAATACAAGAAAATGTTCTACCTGTTTTATACATGTCACCCCACAGAAGTCTTGAAAAACGACAAAGTACAGAGGAGAAAGAAAGCAACTGTAGCAGCACTAAATAGGGGGGTGAAAACATTACCCCCAGCAATCTTCCAAGGAAGGCAGACCCAGAGACGCATCTCTGGACACCCTAACCAGTAACATCTCCAGCTCCAGACACAGCATGCAGAGGAAGGTGAGAGAGGAGCAGTTGGTTACCATAGGCACATTAAAACACCCTCACACCGACCATGGGGAACTGGTGCCACCAAACCTGTCCTCAAGTGTTAACACTTTAGTTAATACTGCTCCGGAGGTTTGCACAGGGGCAAACAACACAAATAGCGGAAAGCTCCAAGTTTATCAGTAAACCAGTACTGCAAGCATATCTGATGTGGGCTGGAGGGTAAAATCAAATGACTTTGAAATAAAGAAAATAAATACAAAAATATGAGCTGCACTAATGATCATAGATCTGGAATACAAATTGCAACAGGCTAGGGCTGTTTATAATGTTGACCTTGCTTGCCTTTTTTTTCTTTGTTGTTGTTTTGTTTGTTTGTTTTAAATCCAGTGTGAAGGACAGACATACCACCTACTGCCTCTTCCACCAGACGAAGGACTGAAGCTATTTTTGGCATTCGTTATGGTCCAGGTGGCCCATCTGGCCTGATTCACTTGGCCAGTTTTTCCTTTCCATCTGGGAATTTTGACCCTCCTGCTTTCCAACTAATTGTATCACATTATCTCCTTTTTGTTCCCCACTTCCCTCGCTGCAAAAGGTTGCAAAAATCTCATGCGCTGCGTTAGAAAGTCTCAATTAACCTCTAACCTTGCTTCAGTGCATGCGGCTTGGGTTACTTCTCACACCCAACCGTGGGCCCATTAACACGTTGTCGTAAAACAAAAACTGTTTTGACGGGCTGTAATTGCTGCTAAGTGATGCCGAACAAAGGCGCTCTTGTCCCGGGGCGGCCGGGGCTCAGCCCGGCTCCCGGCCCCGCTCCTCCCGGAACCGGGTTCAGCCCCCCTGGATCTCTTAAAGCGCTTGAGCAAAGGAGCCCCCCGGAGCTATGAGCTGATGAAGGAACATCAAGACACCCCGCAAATCTGGCAGCGTCACCAGCAGACCCCCGCAAGAACCTCAGAAAAAATTCGGGTGGTGGGTTTTACCCCCCTTCTTCCTCCTGCCGCAAATATAATTAGTTTATGTTAGCTGGAAAAGGTCGGAGGTGACTGAAGGGCAGGGCCCTTTTTGTTTTTAGGCAAGATAGTGGAATAATTGCTTGACGCTCAGATCTGCAGGTGCTTTATGAAGCTCATTTGGTACTGGCAGCCCGCAGTGAAAGCTGATTTCCCTGGAAAACGCCGGATACCATGTGACAGGGTTTATTTGCTGTGGCAGGAGTGATTGTCCATTCATGCCATTCATCATTAGGGTACCCGTTACAGTCAACACTTACCTTAGCTGCTAGGCCTTTTCACACTTGCTCTCCTTCTCCCCAAAGGCTGGGTATCTGCAGCCAAGGAAGGATCGAGCTGCTGTGTGCATTTCCAGAGAAGGCAGAAGGACGCTGTGGGGGTTTGTGCCTACCAAGCTCTCCTCCTGTCCCACCCAGGACGCTGAGAAAACCTTCATGGGCAGTGGAAGAGTCATGGGGCACCCTGCATGGGCTGACATTATGAAACAACCCCTAGTCAACCCAACCATGACTCCAAGTCAACCTGCAAAAGGTTTTCTGTGTGAAGCTGGTATTTCAGGTGCAGGCCACCCCTCAGTCACACTGCAGGAATGGCAGTATCCATTTTGCCATGTGTGCTCACTCAGAGAGCTGTAAATACACACAGTTTGCCAAACATACTGTGACAACAGCTCCCATGCCAAGGGAAAGACAGATTGTTTTGAAACCCTCCTTCAGGCTGAAGTGAGGATTGTGCTGGAAAGTCTCCTATGTCCATTCAAATTCAAGTTTCAAAGAAACTGTCAGGAAATACCTCCAGAAGATAGATCCATCTGTTTGAAATGGTGCCCTCCACTTCTCCAAAAGATAAATGGTCTCTAGTCCCCGCAGAACGGTCCCTTCTGAAGGTCATCCCATGTGCAGACTGTTGCTAATGCAGAGCTGGATGATGGGGATCAGCTGAGGCCCTGTATCAGCAGCATATAAACAGCTGAGACCCTGCTGCCTTCCCGTGGGGCCTTTGAAGAAGAATTCAGTTATTTCTAGAACCTTTACCACAGCAGCTTCCTAGGATGTCTCCATGGCCACACAAGTTCTCTGCAGAGCATCTTGTCTTGCACTCAAAAGCATATCTTCTGCTGTCAGAGTCCTCTTTCCATCTGCACAGGCCTTGTGGGCTGGGGCAGCCTCTTCTGCATGTGTGTATCATAACTGTACAGGTGGAGCAGGACAGGTAATGAGGATACGGCAGGACATCCTATACTGTTTTTGCAGGGCACATCTGTAGCCCAGATACACTTAGCAGAACCCAGAAAGTTTTGCTAGCACACCTCCTCACCCATCTGCTACCCAGAGGCAGAAAATTGCTCCCTGTGTTGTTCTAAACAGTTACTTTCCATCTTGTTCTTAAATAGGTGCAGTTCTTAAATACGATGCCTTCCTGGCCATATACTGTTCTTAACGCCAGAAAGTTCCTCCTGCTCTTCAGCCTGACTCTTTTTGGATGCAGTTTAATCACATCGTTAATGTCCTACCTGCTACAAGAGTAGAATTTTCCCCTCTTTTTCTGCAGAAACTTACACAATAGAAGATCCTTTTTACACAGTATCATTAGCTTCCAGAGCACAACAAGAAACTCATCGCAACAGTGTCATCTTAGCCCTCTGTGCAAACCAGTGTTGCAAAACAGTTCTCCCTCACTGTTTGCAATAAAATAAAAGGCACTTTTTCTTTTTTTTTTTTTTTTTTTTTTTTTTTAATTCCAAACATCCCCTCATTCCCTCAAGTTTCTAGTGGTCTGTTATCTTTATTTCTTATTGCAAATAAAAGCTAAACAGCTTCAAGCATTAGCATTTCAAAGCAGCCTGCACTTGGAAACACACCAAAATAGCTATTCCAGATACTCTGGAATAGCTGTTTTGGTTAGTTTCCAAACATAGACAAACCTTAAGAGTTAACCTCCTGATGCTGCTTGCATCAGGGTTATTGACCCCAAAATCCCAGCACTAACCTCCTGTGCCTGGAGGTACCACCTGGCCTTTAGGAAATCAAACTCTATCACAGCCAACAATTACATCTCAGACATTTCCACATCAGTATGCATTTCTGGCCTACTGCACTCATTACTGGTTTATATCTTATTTAGCTATTTATCTTCTGGCTGAGGAATCAAGTTTCTACAAACATTATCTAGCCCTGATTGAGAATACACAGATATTCCCTAACCAGTGTAAACTGGCACTTCTCCACTGGTTTCCACAGCCCTACTCTAATTTATATCAGGTGAGGATCTACCCTGCTTAAAAGTGTGTTAACTGAAGACAAAACCCAAATAAGTTTTATCTTTAGAGATACCCATTGCATTGCACAGTGCATGTAGGACAGACTTTCCAGAGATAGAATCTTGGCTGTTGCATGTACTGGGCACAATAGCTGGAAAAAAATTGGATGTTTTCAAGCAGAGGTGGTTAGAAATTGCCAAGAGCTATGCCTTGAGGCCTGGATTTAGGCAATTTGTTATTGATCTGGGCACTTGTAGTAACAACTAGGCAATCAGCATAGAGGAGACAAAAATTAGGTTTCTAGCACACTTTCATAGCCAGAGGAGGAAGTCCCTGAAGGGAGATATACACAGATGAAAGCTGGGCACCTCACAGCAGTCCAGAGCAAAGATAAGCTGCCTAAAAACAGACCTGGGCTTAGAAGTCAGAAAGGAGCATTTCTGCACCTGTTTTGGAAAGCTAATATTATATACCCAGGGAAGAACAAGCCCCAAAATACAGGCATAAAAAGAACCTGAAGTGCCCAGAAGGTGTGCAGCACTAGAAATGTCTACTTTCTGAATTAGGCAGTGAAGTTTAGCACCTCAAGTTACACCTACTATCCCCACCTAGATCTCACTTTGCAATCATTACAAGGTGCTTTCCATGAGTATTTCATTTTTGAGCTCTAGAGCCTGCCAGGTGAGCACATACAAAGCACTTGTCCTCATCCCACAGATCAGGATTTATATCTGTAACACCAGGAGAAATAAGGCCCTGCAAATGGGACAGGTTGGTTCTCTTTCCTGGCCCTGATGGGTGACCTTGGGAAAAATCCCTTTCTTGCTGTTCCTCCCTTTCTGTTCTCACACTTATCTGTCTTTAGGGTGGTACAGATCCATCCAAATACAGATGGTTGATGCCAACTGGAACTGTATGAGAAGTAGCAGTCACTTTTTCAAGAATATTCTAGAGCTGAGTGTTAAATGTAGCTGCCTGTAGGATCTAGCACACTATCAGTACCACTATGATAACTGTTCTTTGGCTAAGGCAAGAGAAATAACAAAATGAATTCTCCATGACAAATCAGAATGGCAATTGAGCGGTAAAATCCCAAAGCAAATGCAAAATAAATCATCAGTAGCTTGTGTTTGCTTTTTCTGTTGAAATATTCTCCACAGAGACAGAAGATGCACAATTCTTTTTTATAAGATATGTTATAGCTATTTCTGTGGTTAGATGCTGCAACTTGTATAAAGAGTCAAAGGAAATGATGCATTAAATGCATTTTTAATCTTTGAGGAAGATCATACTTCCCAGGGAGATGATGAGCAGCAACAGCAACCAACCAAGGAGAAAAGGTACGAAAAGTACTGTCATATCCCAACCTTTTGCCTGTATAGCTTCAGAATTTTCCTCTGCCCCTTTCATCCATGATTCACCAACTTATTCCACTGAACTGATGAAACAAAGCCTGTAATTAGGTTATTATCTTTAAGGAAAGAGCCTAACTGTAGGACAACAAATGCCAAGCACATGAAAATCTTATGAACAGATGATACCTTCCAACGCATGCTCCTTTTCAGGTGTGGAAGGCTTAGATGCCAGTTTCAGGTGGGACTGAATCACTGATGTCTACTCAAAAAGAGACATCTGGAAGTAGCTGATATCATGTGGTGAAAAGGAACAATAAGTTAGCTACAAGAACAACAGCATTTTCCCAGCAACAAGGAAAAAAGAGAATTCAACCATATACAAGGGGACTTCCAGTCTAGAGGTAAAACATATAGGAAACAATAGCAGAGGTGGGAGCACAACTGTCACACAAGGGATCCAGGGAATTTAAGTGAATTAGCTGTGGGAAGACAAAACAAAGATGACTTGTCAGGCAAATAATTTTGGTATTCCCCCACAGCCATCATTACCAGTTATTTGATACAGATTCCCATTATGCCAGCTCAAAATAGGTCAGAGAATTGTACCCATGGGTTGGGCAAGACCTGTGCAGCTGGAGATAATGGGAGCTCTTAGATAGAGCAGCTCAGCCTCTGGAGCACAGCTCTTGGGATTCACTAGCTTGCCTCAGTCTATGTGAGTATTCTCAGCCATTCAGACTAAGTGACTTCTAGGAAGGTATTTCAGAGACATGCAGCTTGAATTAGTCTCTTAAATCCACAAAGTGACAGGATTCAGCTTTACTACTTCTAAATTCAGTGAGAATTTCCAGGAGCTCTGCCCCTAGGGAGATAGTAAAGAGCATCACATGGGATTCATAAATGGAAACTGCTGGTTTTTTAAGCTGTTTGTTAAGTTTGCAGTAACTATCAGCTAAAATGACTGTTCCACTGAAGCACCTTAATTCAGATGCTTGACTGGGGGGAGAGTGGGTGAGAAATTTTATTTATTTATATCAAAGCTATTTATTGATGCCTTGGATCAAGCAACTTGTAAGCAAAGCTTAAGGAAATTATCATCTCTTGTGGCACAAGAGTTACCTGTCCCATTTCCTACTCTGCTCACACGCTTGACTTGGTGATCTCAGGCATCAAGAAGATTAACAAAATAACTAATACAATGTGTGAAGTAGTACAGTAAAGCCTCATTAATATTCCCATTTCTAACCTGCACACCTCATAATTCAGAAAGCAGTGTTCTCTTCCCCCTTCTCTGCTAACATTTAATAGATTGCTTTAAGGAGATTCCACATTACCAAGAGTTCAGGACTAATACAAAACATGCTCCTGGACATTTCTTCCTGTACATGAAGAATGACCAGAAATCATCATAAAGTCTATTCATGCACCAATGGACCAAATGCACAGCTCTACAACCATTTCTACAGCTGTTAGTATGAATGATCAAAATGTGACTTTTATTTTGTGTTTCCTTTTTCATCTAAACAAATTCAGTTAGTAATATTATTGAAAGACATTATCTCACTGTGAAAGGAAGACCTGACCTTTTTTTTTAATGTTTCTTCCAAAATTTGAAAGGCCTTAGCAAAGTCCCTTTTAGAAACTTTTTCACTGTGAAGTTAGTTCATGCTGTAACCCGAGTTACCACCTCACACAGAAGAGGAATTCTTAAATTGAATGGGTGGGCTTGTTAGGTGGCTTGGCTGGCCCACAGGCAAGACATTTGAGTGGTGACTAGATGAGTACCACCAATTCTCCAGTATTTTCCCATAACTCCTGCTGGGAAGCAGGAAGGACAACAAAGTTTTCCTGGATCCATTAAAACACAGCTTGTAGAGCAGCCCAGCCCAGCAGAGCTGTCTTGAAGAACTGGGAGCCTGTGAATGAATTCTTTCATCAGGATTTCCAGGAGAACCATTTTGTCATTTCCGGGCCCAAAAGAAGTTCAGCCTTTGTCCTAACAGCAAAATAAGTGGGTTACTCTTCTACCCAAGTCAAACAAGCTCACATCCCTTCTCTCCTCATGGGGAGAAGCATGGAGAAGATCTTGCACAATCTCTTCCTCTTACTCATTTTGTGTCCTCAGCACAGCTAACCACAGAGCTGGGGACCACATCCAGAGTATGCAGCAGTCATGGGGAAGATACTTCTGAAATCTAATGGAGTGAAACCTGTCAGACTTTTTTTACGTTATATCTGTCACTATATTAAGTAGAAACTTGCCAACTGCATGCATGAATTCCTAGTTCTTTTTATTTCTTCAAGGTATCCAAGAAATTCAGACCTCACTTGAATTTCTAAGAGATCCTGCCTATTTCTGCCATCCTTCTTCTATTGCATTACCAGAGGCTGATGAAATGAAACTTTGCTGCTGTGTACAGTAGTAACATCTGCCTCTATTGGCTGCTTTCAGCTCCACTAAACTTCAGCTTACAACTGCCTGCTTAAAACACAAGCAAGCAAACCCTTCAAACTCTCACTTTAATAATTAAAATAAATAGCTAACAATAAATTGTAAACACTTTACTGACATTACGTTAACATTGTGCATCACAGGAAGACATTTAATGCTAAGGATGAAATTTGGCTTTGGGGCCAAGCCGCCTCAGCTCCTCAGTGAGCTCAAACCAGTTATTAAGATTTCATTCTTACTTTCTTCTCTTGTTGCTGCTACAGAAAGTAGAGTCAACAGCAGCTTCACCATTGTGTTGTATGTATACATAATCCTCCAACATATTAATGGTAGCAAAACGCCACTGCTGCTGGCCCTAAAATGCTCTCGCTGTTAGCCACTCCTCAGCAGGAATGAGCTGCCATCCCAGTCTCTGGGGCTTAACCAATTGTCACAGGAATCGGTCTGGTTTCCTTTCCTAAATTTATATATCAGGGATATCATAAAAGCAGTATGATCATTTAAACGAGTTGTGTTCCAGTCCACTGGATAACCTTTTAATGGAGGCACTTAGGTCAGGAAAAGAGATTATTCCTCTCTAAAGCAACTCTGTTGTTTTGACCTTAGTAGATTAAATTATTTATTTTAAAATGAACGTTGAACAAAAAAAAGTAAAAAATTAAATTAAAAGTAACACAAGGCCTAAGAGCTTGCTCTTGCTTGTTTGTTCTTGAGAATTTAAAGCTTTTGTTTTTGGATGGGTGGTGTGAGAAAAAGGGAAAATTAACATTTTTTTTTTATGGAAACATCTTTGTCAGAAAGATGTATTAACTTAAAAAAACTCCTGGAAGTAAAAAAAAAAAAAAGAATTATAGACTATCTACTTATGCAGCTTGTGTAACCAAAATTCAGCATTTGTTCAGTCCAGAGTAGATTATATATCTACAGTCAGGAGTCTTTGTCAAATGTAGGCTAATGCAGCAGCATTCCAGCTTTTCCTGCTGTCTGTACTGGCCTTGCTATTTCATACTGAAATTACTGCAAAACACTCCATATTGCTATTCCTAGTGACATACTATGTACAAACTCCTCCAAAATATGATTTCTTCCTGAAGTTTTTGACTCCTGTCAAAATCAGCCATGAGTTTTCTCTTAAAAAAAATATAACAAATTGTTCCTGGATTTCATGTTTCCTTCCTTATCACCCTCTACAGCAAAGCTGGAGAAGACTCAGACCTGACTGACAAACTGTTCAACAGACAGACCCAGGGCTGAGCAGGGTTGAGCTCTGCCCTGGACAGGGGTCTGGCTTCCAGCTTGCCTCCACCTCAATTCTCTGGACTGTCTGCTGAACATTCAAGTTTTTCAGGGCTGAAAGTGCCCCACAGCAGCAGCATCTGCACGCAGCTGCACCAAGGAGAGCAGTGACTCTCATCACCCCCAAATGCTGCAGCACACAGGCAAGGAGCTGCTCAGGCATTTGGTGAGACCGACTCCAAGACAGTTTGCAAGGTGTAGGGAAGGGATGATCTTAAACTGTGAGGCATCTGCCACATATTCATTTCTGATTGCTTCAGGAATAATCTATAGATGAATAATCCCTTCAATTCTTCTTCTGCCATCAGACTAACCTTTCTCCATAATCTTACTCACCAAAGTAAAACATGGAGCTATTTTGAATCATAACCACTGCCACAAACCTTGAGCAAGAGGCAGAGTTTACTGAGCTGGCAGAAGCAGAGGCAGACTCAGGGCTGAGTCGGATGGGGTTCAGGAGAGTTTCCATTCATGTCAATGGGGGTGGGAGGGGAATATCCCTTAGAGTTTCTTGGCATTTACTAAAATAATAAAACAAGCCATCCCTTGAATTAATAGGCACCTCCCTTGAATGTTATCACAAGGGTAGTCCTCTCCATCTTATCTACTCACAGGTTGGCTCAGACAATAAGTTTTGGCCTATCTTCACCTAATTAGGCAAAGGTAACTTGCACTGCTTTGCAGCCCTGCTCTGTCTGGCCACTGGGAAGGAGCAGCTCTAAGCCACTTTGTTTCCTAATGGCCAATTTTATCCAACCCCCTTTTTTGTTGAGAATAGGGTTAAGAATAGCAAAGCCACAGGTCCAATGTGATTAGTTAAGCTACAGAGTTCCTCTAACATGACCATAAAGAAAAATACCAAAAGTCACCATCATTAAAAGGAACCTCTTTCTGCTTCCCTGCTTATTGAGTTAGAACTTTTTCCCCAGAACACTAATATTTATTTTCTCACCTTGTAACACGCAAGTTATTTATTCCTCTTGGGGCACACTGCAGATACACACATATATATAATTACTATTAAATTGTGAAGATAAGGATTTCACAAATTAATTTTGGCTTAATCTTGACAATCATAATCTGCCAACAAGTTCTCAGGTCTAGCCACCACATCTTCAGTCCAACTAAACCCAAGAATTTTAATACTTATATTGCAATTCCACATGTAACACAGACTGATGTTTAATAAATATTCTCATTGTTAAAAAAAAAAATATAAATTAAAGTAAGCTCAAAAGGTTTTACTTTTAGTATTTATGAAGGAAATGGTAGCTATTTTTCTTGGGAAATTAAATTTGCACAGCTACCCAGAACATAATTTGCCTTTTTCTTTTTTTTTTTTTTTTAATAACCTATAGATTGGATTTGACGTGTCTGCCTTTATTAAGCTTCTAAATTTGTCCTCAAGTAAATGTGTGCTTATTTAAAGTGGTTTAACACAGTGGTTCAAAACCATTGGGGCTGCTAGGGCAGAATTTTGAACTTCATGCTACTAAGAAACGTATGGCCTTGACCTTTCCAAAAACCCTGTTTTATGTTTAAAATTGTCACAGATTTAATAATAGGCTGCAAGAAAAGACTTGCCATTAACTACCTCCTTTACTTTCCTCCTTGTTAACAAAACACTTATGTCTGCAGTGGATGCTGTAAGAATTGAATTAGTTATCTAGGATAATATGTCCACATTAGCAAATGGTGTCCCCCTAGCTCAATACAGAAATTAATTGCGGGATTCTTGTCAAATCCACATTGTTTCCTGGCGCAGTTGCAAGCCACTCAATTAGACACCTTTCAAGGCCTTCTGCTGGTCTAAATGTAGCTAATTGCTCCAGTTCTGGATGGGGATGATTCATCTCCCAGATGTCTCGGACCTCTTGGCAGCTTTGCTCAGCTAATATCAATACATACATCCAGCCGAGAGGATATTCATGTGAACAGGATATTTTTACTCACGCCTCCCTTTTATATGATTAATCCCAAACAAGGAAGGTCTCCTGAATCACACTCTTGACACGGCAACTCCTTTACGTCTGCTGGCTTCCCACACACGAGGGACCGGGCATGAATGCAGCCCCTTTGTCAGTGCTCTCCAGGTGCAGCGCTATTCACACTTGGGCTTGACAGCATAACATAACAGTTTTTATTTGCTGGTCTCTTCTGTCAAGTATTCTTTTCTCTTCTTCCACTTCTCATTTGTCAGTATATCAGTGGCAGGGCTGGCCAAATTGAAAATGAATGAAGCACAAAGAAAGGCTGTAGTTTCCACAGTGATGTTCTATGGGAAAGCAGCGTGCAGTTTGGTTTTTTTTTATGGAGTCCTCAAAGGTCACTGGTAGCAGTAGTAGCTGTGAGCCCCAGAGGAAAAGACCAGAGCATCTGGACCACAGGTTACCAGTTTTCAAGGAGAAATACTCACTGACTGTTGCTTAAGAGACATGGGGGAAGCAGGAGTAGGGATTAAAAATATAATAACCTTGAGACCTCTCCCCCAGCCCTCTTCATATATAAGGAGATTCAGGAATATGGAAATGAGGGAGAGAGAGGCAGCTTGGTAACAGTCCCCATGGGGTAGGGTGTAGTGCTGTACATGGGAGGTGCATGCTTCCAGCTCTGGTGGGTGGCTGCCACATGAAACTTTAGCTCTCGTGCATCACCTTTGGCTACATAAAACCTCAGTGAGGCTCCTGGAGAGAAACACACACCTGCCATTAACACAAGCAACCACCGGATGTCTTCATTGCTCCATGCCAATACCCATAGAAAAGCATTTCCCAACGAGTGGAAAACTAGATCTCTTAAGGATGGCAATACACAAAATGACACCTGGAAGACAGCAGCTCAGCTTGCTCGAGCATCGCATCTGTCATTTAGTAGGAAACAATGGGCAGCAGTTAGGACATAAGCTTAAGGAACAGGTTTTTGTTCAGCACAACACTGACTGTCCTTGGGACCTTCGTTTACAAGACAGGTCATCTGAGCTTCTCCATTAGCAGACTGGCATGCCAGATAGCCATTGCATTTGTAAGTGTGAAGAGATGACACAAGGTCCAGAGAGCATTTTGTAATGCTGAGGTCCCTACTCCATAACTGCAGCAATTGCTGTCAAGCACCTGCCTTGTCTGTGCCTTCCCCCCAGCCTGTGTCAGTTGAGTACATAGTATCACAATCACTACAAAGGAGCAGCACCTTCCACCCTTGAGAGCTGATTCTCAACTAGCTCTGCACATTTGCATCCAATTTCAGAATTAAAAAGAAAAAGGACAAAAATGAAGTATATTTCACTTATATATATGTGTTTGTATGTATATATATAATATACATCCAAAGACACAGAGCCTACAAACAACAGTTGTAACTCTGTGGTAGGCAGAGGCCAGGACTGAGATGGACATCAACATGGTGAACATGCAGAATAGAAAGATGGCACCTGCTGTCTCCCTTCAGGCCCCTAGAGAGTGTTTGCCCGTTTATTAATTTCTCTTGACATCTTTTTCTCTTCTAGTAACCCCTCCTTTCATGTTCTGGCTTGACAGTCCTCTTTCTTACTCATCCTTCTTTTTACTAGTGTTTGTACTCCTGTACCACACTCCTCATACTGTTGTCACTTCCCAGGAGTAGTGCTGGGTACAGGGACCCTAAAAATTCCCCTGTGCATCCTGACTTCTCTGTGACGCAGAAAAGAAAGTTTCTCTCGGCCGACTGCTCATCCTTATCCAAGCCTGCCTCCATGGCAGCTTACAATTCCAGTCATTACTGCCCGAACTGGACTGGAGATGCTTCAAAACAGTTCACTAGAAGCAGCTACTATAGGATGTGGTCCAGCACATTGCTCCCCAGCTTTACAGTCTTCATTCCCAGGACACGTGCTGCCAGGACTTGGCCAAGGCAGATCTGGAAATGCAAGTTCCAACCTCATGCCAATCAGATTTGCTAGGGACACACTCAGGTAAAGTTCTGGAGATGTAGCCCAAATACTAAAACAATAGACAATTCCAGTAAAACACATTTTGTGAGGTATCATCGGGACTCAGCATAGCATTATAAAGAAATTTATCTTTCTTATCTAAACTATTCATGTGCTAACAACTGTACACTTGTTTAAATGCTTTCATATGGTTGGGTCTACATCTGATATAGCAGCCATTAAAGTGCTGATGACTTGGATTCCACTATCCTTTGGATCAACTCTGCCTTTGGGGGAGATACAAACTCCTACACCATTAAAACCCACCTACTTAAGGTTTTTTGTTGTTATTGACCACTCTGGTATCTCAATTCCATTCACTCAGAAATGGCAGGAAGAGGTAAGTCCCCAGTACATTTCTAATCTTTCCCACACTGCTGTAAGTTACCAGGATGGTTTTCTTGGTGCAACAAATTATTTATGCAACTTAGATGCTTTTCTACAGTGAGCAGTCTAATAAGTTTTTTCCCCACTTAGTAATGTGGTGAGCTTATCACTGAGTAGTAGATGCATTACTTCCTTTTTTAAAATAGCTGAGGTCCCAGAGGCAGCAGATGCAGTGCTTGTAGCAATGTCTTCTGGCAGGAAGCACCTTCCAAAACTTTCTCATCCAAAAAGTAAGCAAAGTCCAATTTTTCCAGTGACAGCTCTACAGGAACCTCTTGAGAGACCAGCCACATGGTATTTTATTTGTTAATAACAGAATCATGCTATTTAGTATACTATAGCTCTATTGTTATGAAACAGCAAGTGAAAGTAACTTCAGTATGATAGTCCTTAACATGGACTGTAAGTATTATCAGTAAAATTGGTGATAGAGTATCCCTTCATTTTATTTTCTGGATGTTTTCCTTTAATTATTTAACTTGTTCTCACTAACGATTATCATCTTATGCTTGCTTTCTGCATCATTCTATCAGACTTCCAGGCTTTTTCTCCTGGTCTCCATTTCAGATGGAATGTTTCAGGCACTTTAAGCACTCCAGAAAATTAGACAATAGCTGAGGCTTGTTTTGCTTTGCTTGTAAAGAAGCAAGCTAATGAAAATTAGGTCAAGCTGAACTCTGTTTTCCCAAGCGTTATTCTTGAAATCTGTTAGCACCTTGTATCTCTATTCTTCTCTTAGCACTGCAGTGTTTACAAGCTCTCTAAGCATGTATTCACATGCCAATTATGCCAAACAGACAATTCAGACGCGAGATTATGAATCCCAAATTTAAGCAAGTAGCTCTTTTGAGAAGCTATTTAAAAGAAAAAAAAAACCAAAACAAAACACAACAGCAGAAAAAAGGAAAAACAAAAACCCACAAAACAACAACAAAAAAACCCCAACAAACAACCCCAACCAACAGCAAAGAAAAAAAAAAAAACAACCAAAAAAACCACCAAAGAAACCAAAAAGAAACCCTGAACATCACCTAGATCCACAACTTCACATTTCTATTTGGCTTATTTCCAGACTAGGTCTTAAGCATTGAACAGGGACTCAGGTAGAATACATACACAGAAGTTAATAAAATTCACGGCTGCTCAGAGAATTTAAAGCCAGAGAGAGCAATGCAACGTGTAATGGGACAATAGCCCCTTAGAGCCAAGTTTTGCAATTTCAGATAAAAGGTAGGTGTTCTGTTATGCTGACAATTGTAATCCTTGTTACCACAAGCAGTGCTACAAATCCCTTCTCAACACCAGCACCAGAGCTACACCTAAAGTACACTGCTGTGTGATGTGGCATTCACATTCAGCTTGCCCGTAACCAGCAAGCTGGTTCAACACAACCACAGGGCTTGGCTGCATCTGTTTGAAAAAGTACAAGTACCCATGGCACTGTGGACTCAAAAAGATCCTGGCCCTTTGAGCTTCCCCATGGTCTCATACAAAGCATGGCTCACTCAAGCACTCAAAACTCTAAGCAGACAAAGCAATAGAGGTATTATTCTAATAACCTCATAGATGAGGAAGTGAAGTACAAAGCAAATACGTGGATTGTTGAGTGAGTAGTACAGTACTACAGTAGCCTGTAGTACAGCAGGAGTTGAGTAGGGTTGGTGGGTTTTTTGTTTGTTTTTTTGGGTGGGTTTTTTTGTTTTGTTTGTTTGGTTGTTTTTTTGTTGTTATTGTTGTTGTTGTTTTTTCCTTTTTTAACACCACTGCTTTTCTTAGGCTGCCGTATAGGAGGAAGCACTGATCTTACCGATTGGTAATTTTGTCTTGGGGCACATAAACTGGTAGACAGAGCCATATCTCAGCCAAATATATTGTGGCTCTTCGGTCAACAGCTGACCTAAGATACTTCCCTAAGCTACCAGGGCTACGAAAAAGGCATCTTTCCTGTCTGATGAATACCAGTGCAGAGCCATTTCAGAATTCAAGCCGTGAAAACAGCCCCTCCCCACATTGCTATTAACCCTTTTGAGCATTCAAAACCTACATAGGGTTTCATTGCTTTCATTTGCACCTGCATTTAGCAACAAGCCCTCCAGCAAAGACCCAAAGCCATATCCTCTCTCATCTCTCCGTTTCTCTCCAACATGGGATTTTCCACTTCAGAAGGTTTATATGGGGGGGTGGGGGGTGAATAAAAACAACAAAACACCCGAAATTACAATGACTCAAGATGAAAACCTATTTTTGATGGTGCAGAACCAGGCTAACACCTGAAAGTTATGCCACAATAGAGCAACCAGACTACACCAACCACCTTAGTGGAATAATCCCTCCTTAGAAATAGGTGGAAGCTTGGAAATCCATGTTAAAGAACACACTTTACCACAGAACTGGATATTCTGCTGGCAGTCAAGCACTGAGCAGCATAATGAATCCCTGTTCTCACAGATGGTCTGTGTAAGGTCCAGAGTTTGCTTGGAGAAAGCGTCTGCATCTCTTAAGAGGCAGTTCATAGCTAGATCTTCACTGTGGCCACAAGAAGGGTCCTCCTCCACTGTTGGGGAGAGCCTGAGATGGGGGAAATTATCTTGGGCATCATGACCTCAGCAGATAGCTGAAGCCAAATGGTAGCACGGCTCTGTAACTCACCCCAGTATAAGATAATATTTATATATTATACAGAGATAGCTTAGTTATAGGGAGAAAAAGGTAACACATGGAACTGATTTGCAGCTGAAATTAAATGTTGGTCTCAAACTTGTCCAGATCATCTGCCAATGGCTGAGACATCGATTTTTTAACAATAAATAAATGAAAGCATGTTTTACCTCTGTATGGTTCACAACAGGAGAAACAACACAATAGGAAGCTAGAGAACTGCTACCCTAACAGAAATCTCTAATGGTATTTTCAGTCTGATAAGAGACAGAGCACAAATTGCTTGAGAATTTTGCCCCATGAAGCAAAAGAGACTGCAAAAGTGAGAAAGTTTAAATAAGAGTCTATAAACTCACTCCCCACTCAGGACAAGGGTGCAATGAGAAAGAGGCACATGGAAGAAGCAACATGAGCAAGTGAAGCTGGCACAGGCTCCACAAGGTGGATCTACATTAAAAAAAAAAAAAAAATCAAGAAAAGCTTTGATTGCTGTAGGAAGAAAACCATCAAAAGAATTATTTTTTACATTGTTAAACTGATGAGACACTCAAATAGAATTACATTAAGAATTATCATATAATTGATAGTAACATTGTTATTATTCAGCTTTATATGTTATTTTCTTTATTCATGTCAACAGAGTGGGTGCTTCTTTTCATTCTGTTGTAATTCTTTATTTCTTTTATGAAATGTACCTACATATCCACAAATGTCATCTCTACAGAGGGAGCATGCCAGAAAGCTATTAGACTAGCACTTGTCTTGCTGCACTGCTAGTTGCAGCATGCATTGATTTTCTGAAGATCAGGAGGTGTCTCATTTTGCCCAGGTCTCCCTGTCCAGTGAAGGCACAGGTGTAGACATCAACACAGCCAGTTTAAAAAGGTGTTAGTTCATAAGATCACGAAGTTTAGTTCGCTTCTACCTCAAGCAATGTGCAAGTCACCTACATTATAAGGCACCACTAGAAAACAATACTAAAAGGACGAGAACTACTATTTTCATCACAGATTACTCAGAGCTGCTGCAGTCATCTGAAAGACAGGATTGCACAAATATTAGCATACATAGTAAGAGTTTTCCCATTCCTGGATTCCTGTGGAACAAATCTGGAATTTTGCTGTGCCTTTTTCATTACAATGTTTTCATGATCTTCTACTACCTGCCACATTAGTAAGCTACCAGAAATGAAAGACTAAGTCATCTCAGGGTAAACTTTGTTATTCTTTATTAATGCTCTATAAATCAGTCTTGTTATAAATCAGGGAATGTTCATTAATCAATTCTCAAAAAATATTTTATTTGGCTAAGAGTGACAAATCGTGAAAGTAACAAAGAAAAAATTAAAACCATGTGCTAGAAGTGGGTTCATGACTGCATGCTTACGTCAACAAAGAATCATAACTGCACAAACAATTACCATATATCATGTTAACTTTCATTAAATAAAACCATGCTGAAAACCAGTAGCCCAATCCTTATAAAACACACATGTTTTCTAATATATTTGTGTATGCAAGACAGCATTTTGCACTCAGTTAACTGCAAAGTTGGGTTGCATATGTGTAAATGCAGAGAGAATTTTTTCTGCTGGCTTTCCATGCACAGATACTTTAGAAAATATTGTTTGAAGACCCCATCTCTGTAGACAGAACAATGTTATCCTCTTTTTAAGACAATTTTCCTGGGTGACAAAAACAGAGGACAACAGATCAGGGATATGCAGACTTCACTCCTTAGGCTGTTATTACATAATTATTTAATCAGGACAAAGTATTTAAACCTGGCCTAGCCCAGGTCATTAGATTGTGTGAACTGATGTGTTCATTAAAAATATAGTCCCTGGACTATATGCTACCTAGAATCAACTGATATTTGTTGGAAAGGCTACACAGTGAGGCATACTCAGTCCAGAAGGCTCTTGCAATGTGTCATGATAACTTCCCAATGCAGGTGTTGGAAGTGCCACTGAGGAAGGGAGTGCTGCTGGACCTCATATTAATGAGCAAAGAAGGTCTGGTTGGGGATGGGAAGGCTGGAGGCAGCCTCGGCAGTAGTGATCATGACATGGTAGAGTTTAGTATCATACAAGGAAGAAGCAAGGCAATAAGTAAGATTGCAACCCTGGACCTGCAGCAGGAGGGCTAAATTTGGCCTCTTCAAAGACCTACTTGGAGGATTCCCTTGGGCTAAGACTCTAGAAGTTAAGGGAGCCCAAGAGAGCTGGTTGATATTCAAACATTACTTCCTCCAAGCTCAAGACAGGTTCATTCCCTTGAGTTAAAAAACAAAC